>JAVCKU010134039.1:0-12349 GCA_032273985.1 Hypsolebias coamazonicus
TGGGTCAATCCCTGAAAGTTTGATGTTTTAGACATTTTTTGTGTAGGTGCTATTAGCATTTCGTTTTTCATGGCGAGAAACCTAAATTTGAGGCCTGGCCACGCCCCTTCAGCATATATGAAAACGCGATCTTTTGATCAATTTTTCTTCCCCCATGTCTTAAGTACATATTTTCCAAGTTTGAAGTCAATCACTCAACATCCCTAGGAGGAATTGGTTCAAATGCGGAGGCTGTAAACAGCCAAAAAGGTGTAAAAATTTGGTCAACATTCAAAAATGGCCACCTTCCCATTTATCGTACAATGTTGGTGCCAGAGGGTTTTCTGTGCGTCTTTGTGAATTGGACAAGTGTACCAAATTTCATGATTCTACATGAAACTAAGGCCAATGCGGAGGGTAGTTTGAAAAATTCGAGGTGGCGCTCTTGAGCCGTTTCTGTTGCGATTTTTGCCATGCCCCCAAAATACATAAAGTTTCACCAGACCTGATGCATCCGCCAAATTTGGTGAGTTTTGGGATATGATAAAGCCCCCAAAAGCCATGTCATTTGATGGAAGATGATAAACACTACGATTACAATAGTCCCTTGCAGCGCTTCGCTGCTCGGGCCTAATAATAATAATTAGAGCACACACTCCGGTCCCCATTTTTGAAGAGGGGAACCAACACCCCAGTCTGCCAATCTAGTAGCACTGCCCCGAAGTCCACGCAACTTTGCAAAGGCGTGTCAACCAAGACAGTCCCAAAACATTCAGAGCCTTAAGGAAATCAGGGTGAATCTCATCCACTCCTGGAGCTCTGCTGCCTCAGAGCTTTTTAACTACCTTGGCTTCAACCCTGAAGTCCCCCAACTCAGCTTCTTCCATGGAAGACATGCTTGTGGGATTGAGGAGGTCTGAGAAATACTCCTTCCACCTCCAAACGACATCACTGGTTGAGGTCACCCCACCCACAAGTGCTGCTTTCCCTTCCTCAGCCACCTGATGGTTTGCCAGAATATCCTCAAAGCCGACCGAGAGTCTCTATCCATCGTCTCACTGAACTCATCCCACATCTGAGCTTTTGTCTCAGCAACAGCCAAGGCTGTAGACCGATTGGCCCTCCAGTACTCCTCAGCTGCCGCTGGAGTCTCAGTAGCCAACAAGGTCTGATAGGACTCCTTCTTCAGCTTGACAGTCTCCCTTACCTGGGATGTCCACCACCGAGTTCATGGATGGCTGACAACCTTGTGGCCACAGCTCAAGGCAGCTAGCTACCTCAACAAGAGAGGCGCGGAACATGACCCACTTGGACTCAATGTCCCCCACCTCAGCTGGGATGTGGTTAAAGCTCTCCCAGAGGTGTGAATTTAAGATCTCTCTGACAAGCTCTTCTGCGAGATGTTCTCAACAAAGAGTCACTACACGTTTGGGTCTACCGGATTTGTCCAGCAACCTCCCCCACCATCTGATCCAACTCACTATCAGGTGGCGATCAGTTGACAGCTCAGCTCTTCTCTTCACCCGAGTGTCCAAAACAAATGGCTGCAAATCAGATGACTCGACTAAGAAGTCAGTCTTAGGTCATCGATCTATGACCTAGTGCATCCTGGTACCAAGTGCACTTATGGACACTCTTATGTTTGAACATGGTGTTCGTGATGGACAAACTATGACTAGCACAGAAGCCTAACAACAGAACACCACTTGGGTTTAGATCAGAGAAGCTGTTCCTCCCAATCACGCACCTCCAGATCACACTGTCATTACCCATGTGGACATTGAAGTCCCCCCAGCAGAATAAAAGAGTCCCCAGCTGGCGCACCTTCCAGAACCCCTGCCAAGGACTCTAAGAAGGCTGGATACTCTGAACTGCCATTTGGTGCATAGACACAAACAACAGTCAGAGCCCGTCCCCCGACCCAAAGGCGAAGGGAAGCCATCTTCTCATCTACTGGGAAAAACTTCAACACAGGGACCAAGTCGCTGGGCTACAAATAGACCCAAACCAGCTCGATGCCTCTCACCGCGGGCAACTCCAGAGTGGAATAAGATCCAGCCCCTCTCAAGGAGATCGGTTCCAGAACCGATGCTGTGCGTCGAGGTGAGCCCAACTATATCTAGTCAATACCACGCAACCTCATGCACAAACTCAGGTTCATTCCCCACCAGAGAGGTGACATTCCATGTCCCAAGATCCAGTTTTGTTAAGCCAGGGTCAGAGCACCAAGGTCCCCATGTTTGACTACTGAGCATGGCATAATTCACCCAACTTTTATGGCCCGTCCTGCAGGTGGTGGCCCACAGGAATGCAACCCCATGCTGTGCCTTCTGGCTGAGCCCGACCGGCCCCATGGGTAGAGATACAGTCATCAGGTGTTTGCCGACGAACCCCTCCCCCAGGCCTGGCTCCAGGGTGGGGCCCCAGTAACCCACGTCCAGGCAAGGGACAATGAGTTCCTTGTTTTTTCCTGTCCATAAAGATCTTTTTCTGGTCTATCACATAGGACCAATCTGCCTTGGGAGACCCTACCAGGGGCAATTATAGTTGCCCCAGACAGCATAGCTCCTAGGATCATTCAGGTGCACAAACTCCTCCACAACAATAAAGTGGCAATTCAAGGAGGATTATTATCCATATTCAGGGGTCAACTTTACTAATTTAGGTCTCATTAAGTGATACACTAAATATATGCTCAATGAGACAGCACAGGTGTTTCCATCAACTTAGAAGTGGACAAAATGACCTATAAGTCTTGCTCTGTAGAACATATTTCTAATTTTCCTTTCAGATTGCAGTGGAGGAAATTGGTTAAATGAATTACACAGACTAACCTATGAGGCCTTGCATGTCACTGTTAATCCTTCAAGTTCCTCCCATTTCTCACAGTTCAGGACACTTTGCCAGTCTTTCAAATATTTTGCACAGAACTGTCTTCTGGGGAAAGTAACCTTGACAAAGATAAGATTGGCTCAGGCCTCTCTTGCAAGATTTATTTACTGTCTTCCTTCCATCCTTTATCTTTTACCTGCTTTTTCCTTTTCCGGTCACGGGGGTCACTGGTACCCATACGTATTGTTTTATTAATTTCTTGGCTGACCTGAGAGACCTTTTATTTATTGTACAAGCTTAGCTTCAGCAATTTGCAGACTCTTTGTTTGTTTGTTTTTCTTGTGTTACTCTACCTCCTTTACTCAAACAACTGTTACATCAGATGAGCACTTGTCTTGGTTAGTACCTAAATGGAGCGCATTTCTAAATTTTTCAAATTTACCACACAGACTTTAGAGACTTTGCATGAGGTGTTTTTCAAAGTTACCTCATGCACATAGCCTACTGTAGATTGTATAACAGAGTGAATACATGAACTTGTTATGGAGATTTTATATTAATATATTCTTTAATTTCTCATTAATGTTTGAAGACAGTTTGAAGAAACATTATTCATCCGAGTGACGCTGTAAATTCCCACTGATGTAACTTTTTATCACAGTTGCTGCCGTAATCAAAACAGCTCCTGTTTGCATAAGGTTTGCGCTGAGTGCAGTGGCACTCATACCCCAATGTCCAGTTCTGTTCAGCTAAACCCAGAGGTTTTCTGTCAGCTCCCACCAACTTTATAAATACTGTATCTCTGCAGTGATACTCCTCATATGCTCTCCTGCAGATTGCTCAGACACTCTGTGACCCATGCCAGTTTATTGCAATGAACTAATTCAAAGACCATTTTGAAGACATCTTTTATTTTAACTGTTTCTGTGTTAAGAAAATTTAGAGTAGGAAAATCTGCCATAAACTACTTTTGATTCTGTTCATAGATACTGATGTATATATTATACAAATGTCAGCTGAATGTGAAAATTGAAAAAAAAAATATTATAACAAATGTGTTAATAAGTAAAACAAAGGAGTTCACTGTGTGAGTTTGAGAATACACCACAAGCAGTCAAACAGATACAGTGCATACAGTTTCTCAGTAGGTTTTTTTGCATAATGAAATTCATAACTCACCAGACTTGTAGTAAGGAGCAGACACAGCCATCTCCACCACAACCTCTTCCTCCTCCACCTTTACATCAGGTGGAGCCACCAGATAGATGAGTCCACCCCACATGTTCCAAACTTGCATCCTTTCAGATGCCACTAAGAATTGCTTAATAACATCAGGTGCCCTGAACAACTTTCCTTTATTCAGTTTATCACTTTGACAACCAATCTGGACCTTTAAAGATACAAACCATGCGTTACATTGTTAGGAACATGCATTAAGTATAATCACAGTAGAACTTTGAGTTTGTGTACACTACCATCCATTTCCTGTTAACAAGATTTGGTGACAAGGTCAGCCAGGTCTTCATGCCAGGAGAAAGGTAGAAACCAGTACTGATCCACTCTTTATTTTCTGCCAAACAAGCAAAAAAGTATAAAATTCATCCATGTGAAAAAGGAAAAAAAATGTTTTTTTTTCTCCATGCTAACACCCAGCTGTTGTGACATACAACAGTAGAAGATTTTTTTTCACTCATTTATAGCCAACCATAAGAACTGACCTGCTGTTTGGGCATTAATCTTCAGCTTTACATTGTTGACAACAGGTAGAGCTGGGATGTTCTTAATCAGAAAGGGCAGGAGGGCATGCTGTCTTAGGGAAACAGCAAACACTTTGGTTGACAGCTTAAGAAGCATGAAGTCCTGGGGACTCTTCACTGGGTTCCGCTCACTCACCTTGAAAAAAGTTCATAAAAAAACTTTTAAAACATATGTATATTATCATGCTTTAAGTTTTGTGGTTGTGAAGTGGAAAAAATGTGATACACATCAAAGGTATGCATATTAAATAAAGGTAAAAAGTGGGAACGACATCAGTGCACTACATCCAGTGTGGGTCCCTAAAGGCCTTCTATGTCTTTAGAGCAGACCTACAAATTTAGCACATATGAAATGTTACATTAAAAATTGTATTCAATATTTATTTTATACTGTATATATACTCCCTGAATTGCAACTTATTGTGGTGGAAGAGTTTGTGCACCTACATGATACTAGGAGCTCAGCTGTCTGGGTCAATTATAATTGCCAATGGTAGGGTCTTCCAAGGCAGATTGGTTCTTGATGACAGGCCAGACAAAGAGCGATTCCGAAGATTTTTATGGACAAACAACAAGGCGCTAAGTGTCCCTTGTCTGGATTGGGTTACCGGGGCCCCACCCTGGAGCTAGGCTTATGGGAGGGGCTCGTCTGCAAGCACCTGATGACCATGCCTCTACCCATGGGGCGCGGTCGGGCTCAGCCCAAAGGAGAAACATGGGGTTGCCTTCCTGTGGGCTCAACACCTGCAGGAGGGGTCATACAAGTTGGATGCATGATGCCATGGGCAATAGCTGTAGATAGGGGGCCTTGGTGCTCTGACCCTGGCTTACCAAGGCTGGCTCTTGGGACGTGGAATGTAACCTGTCTAGTGGGGAAGGAGCCTGTGCTTATGCCTGAGTTTGAGACGTACCAACTAGATATACCGTACTTGTGGCTGGGCTCACCTTGATGCACAGCATGGGCTCCAGAACAAATCTCCTTGAGAGGGGCTAGACCTTATTCCACTCTGATGTTACCCACGGTGAAAGGCAATGCACTAATGTGGGTCAACCTTTAGCCCACATGTATAGTGAGTGTGTCCTGGGGGGTGTAATTGGGAGGAACAGCCTCTCTGATCTGAACCCGGGTGTTGTTCTATTGTTGGACTTCTGTGCTAGTCATTGTTTGTTCATCACAAACACCATGTTCAAAGATAAGGGTGCCCATAAGTGCACTTGGCACTAGGACACCCTAGGTCGTTGATTGACGATTGACTTTGTAGTCATGTCACCTGATTTGTGGCAGATTGTTTTAAATGCTTGGGTGAAGAGAGGAGCTAGGCTGTCAACTGATCACCAACTGGGAGTGAGTTGTGTCAGATGGCAGGGGAAGATGCTGTACAGACCCTGTAGCCCCAAACGTGTAAGGAGGGTTTGCTGGAAAAGCCTGGCGGAAGAACCCATCAGAAAGATTAAAAAAAAAAATCTTCAATACAGAAACAACTGGACTTTATTTGTAACAGAAGACGTTTCACTCTTCATCCGAGGAGCTTTCTCAATTCAAAGAAGCAGAGTGTGGGGTTCACCCACATTGAACGTTTTTTGATTCCAAACCAGACATTTGGAGGAAAATAACTCGAAAGCAGCTAGAGAAATTGCATTTCCTGCAAAAATGCATTGTGAATGCTTATTACTGAAGAACTTACTAAAAACGGCTGAAACTAGCTAAAAACTTTGCTGAAACGTAGCTGAAATGGAAGGACAAGCCTGCGTTAGCAAAAGAAAGCAGAAAGAACTATTTGCTGAATTATGTTTAAATAAACTGGATTAGCAAAAAGTTTTTTAAAAAAAGCAGCTAAAAAAGTGGATGGAGCTGAAATGAGCTTAAAAAATGTGAAATTAGCTGAAAAAGCTAAGTTTTGCACAAAACAGCTAAATAGTAGCTGAAATAACAAAAAAGCTGAAACTAGCTGAAACATAAATTAGCAGAAAGAAGTTATTTAGGCTTAAAGTAGCAGAAATTACCATGGAAAACTAGAACTTGTCTGAAAACAGCTGAAATTATCTAAAAAATGCTAAAAGTTAGCTGAAAATGTAGAATGAGATTAAATTAGCAAAAGTAACTAGAGAGCACAATTTTGCCCAATTAGGCAGAAAGAAGCACAAATGAGCACCAAAAATGGAAATTAGCTGAAAAAGCTTAAATTAAATAACAGCCCCCCAACAAAACTAAAAGAAGCAGGAAGAAGCTTAAATTACCAGAAGGAAGTTGAGAGGGCACCTTTTTGCTGATTTAGGCTGAAAATTTTTAAATGAGTGCAAAAAATATAGAATTAGCTGAAAAAGATAAAATTAGCATAAAACCTTTAAACAGTAGCTGAAATAGTAGAAAAAGCTGAAACTTGCATAAATACGTTGAAAGGAGCATAATAAGCTGAAAGTACGTTAGAAGAAGCACGAAAGTGTTGGAGTTAGCAGAAAGAATCAGAAAGGAGCACGAAGCGGCTGAAAAAACAGCTGAAATTAGCTGAAAGTAGCTGAAAAAGTTAAAATTGATCAAGAAAGCTGAAGCAGAACAAAATGTGAAAGGAACAGTAAAAGGGTGTAAACAGATCTAAAGATCTGAAGGATGTCTAATGAGCTCAATTCATTTTCTGAGGAAAAAAAAAATGGCAGAAAAGTCTAAATATTTCAAAAAGCTAAAGTTGCACCAAGACCAAAAGTCATAGGATTGTCCTGAAAGAGCTGAATGTTTTGATTCATGATTTGTTGAAATAGCAGAAACATTGTGGAATGAGAAAGATGCTGACAAATGTACGGAAGACAAATGGATCACAACAGAATGAATGCTTCATGAACCTTCACACAATAAATCCCGACAATATTACCGTGCAATCCAAAGGCAGCTTTTAGAGCTACACGTCACGCAGAAAAACCTGCAGCAAATTGTATCCACAGTGCCAAAACACACACATCAAACAGCATTTGATGCATTTAATCTGACGTAGCACCGGTGAACAAACGGTTTGATTTTTAAATGGCAGAGCCGATGTGATGACACCACCTTCAACCACGTGTGTAAATGTCTAAAAACTTGCGTTTTTAATTCACAGGTCAGTATATCAGCTCGTACCTCCTTCATATGTTTTTACCAAGGAGCTGCAGCCTCCTGTAACTTTTTTCACAAAGTAATACTTAGAATAAAAAAGTAAGTTAGCACCAGTTTTTGAGCTTTCATTTTAAAACTGGTACATTTTGGGATTTAAATCAACCACTGCTGACCTGAGTAACTTTATCAAACATTATCCGATGCAACTAATCTAATGTAGAGCAGCTTTTTTGTCACCGTGGGGAAAACAATAAATACACAACTTACAGCCGCTCGTTCACCTCAAAGAATTGTTTTTTTTTTTTTTTTGTTCCATGGATTTAATGGATTTCTTTAGTCGAGGCTTGAAGATTTACAAACTCTTTATTGTGTTTCCAGTTATTACACGGTGAAAATAAATTGTTGGGTTTTTTCAGCCTGAGTGCAAAAAGGAGATAACAAAGAAAAAGGAACAAAACAAAGACAGAACAATACACCAACAAAAAATCCAACAACGTCTGAGCAGAAATGATAAAATGGTCATAAAAGTAAGAATAACTATGACTTCCACTACACAGAATATTTTTAAATTATAAGAGCATATGTGGGATTATTCATTTATTTATTTTACCTGAGATAAGAATAAAATACAAAAATAAACCACAAAAATGTATCTGTGGGCAAAAACTACGTCAGACATGCAGCTAACAAAACCCAAATCAAAACAGTTAGAAAACTCTGAAATGTAGATTTTACTGTTAAAAACGCTCCAGAATAAAAATACTGTTTGTAGGATAATTAAAAAGTACTTTTTAAAACAGTACTTATGAGTAAAACTGGAATTGCTTTAGTTGCAATAAGTGAAATCACATCAATTAACTTACAAAAATGAATTATCTGCTGAAATTTACCAAAGAAGCTGAAAAAGATGTTCTTAAAGGCAAAAAGAGAACACTAGCTAAAAGAAACAAAAAGTAGCTACAAAAATAAATTCTATCTCAAAGATAAAAGTAATACATGCTAAAATCTAAAACTTGCAACAGCTGACTAAAAGTTAAATGTAGCAAAAGGTTTACTAAAAATGTCAAGTAACCAAACAATATTTTGAAGCTAAAAGTAGCTAAATGCTAGCTCAAAACCACAAACAATCTAAATATTTGCTGAAACCTAAATTTAGCCAAAGACTAGCCAAAAGATAAAATGTAAAAAAAAAAAAAAAAAAAACATATATTCTAAAAGTAGCAAAACACTAGCCAAAAGTAGCTAAATACTTAATAAAAGCCAAACGTTCCAACAGGTCACTAAAAGCTAAATGTAGCAAAAGGCTCACAAAAACTTCAGGTAACAATGTTTTGAAGCTAAAAGTAGCAAAATGCTAGCTAAAAACCCAAAAAGAAGCTAGACATTTGCTGAAACCTAAATGTAGCAAAAGGCTAACCAAAAGCTAAATGAAAAAAAAAACCAAAAAAAAACATGTAGGTTCTAAAAGTAGCTAAATACTTGCTAAAAGACAAAATATGCAACAGCTGACTAAAGGCTAAAATTAGCAAAATGTAGTTACAAACAAAAATAGCTAAATATTTGCTGAAACCCAAATGTAGCAAAAGGCTAACCAAAAAGTAAAAGGAAAAAAATAGAAGCTTATGTAGATGCTAAAAGTATCAAAATGCCAGACAAAGTAGGTAAACACTTGCTAAAAGCTAAAAGTGACTATAAGGTCAGCAAGAAGTTAGCAGCAACAAAAATGAATTTTGAGGCTAAAAGTAGCATATTGCTTGTAAAGTCTAGCTTAAAGCAGTAAACTATAACTTTTGTCACTGTTGTCATCATCCTTTGTTGAAACCAGGATTAACCTGCCTAAATAAAGGTTGAATAAAAAAAAAAAAAGCAAAAAAAGTTTAGCTAAAATTACAGAAAAATTATAAGTAAAGTATCAAAAGTGTAGCTGTAAGCTAAATGTAGTAAAAAGAAAGTTTGGCTAGGAGTTAGAATTCTAATAGTTACCACATTTACATAGGTTGTCATATTTTTGTCTGTTTCTGTTTAACTACTGTATTCTGCAGTTAAATGTCATTTTGTTCTTAGTAGCTTAAAAACGCACGCTGGTGTTGAGTTATTTCGGCTGTGAGCATGTGGAAATCCAACGTCCCTTTAACGTCAGCAGGTGAGCTTCAAAGATTCAGAGATTCTTGAGCTGAGAGTCGGAGGGAACTCTTCAAACCCCGATCCTTCAACGCCACAATCCGTGGTGACATTAAATCACAACTGCAAGAAATATCGCAACAGAATTCCTTGGTGATCGACCGCATAAAGTACACAAACAGTACACGTTCAGTAGCATGCAGTACACATTTGTTTTGGGCTCTGTTGTCCCCGTTTGACCTCAGGTGGCCGTCTGCACTGAAATGCATCTGGGAGGGAACAGGTTTGCGGCCCGGTCCATCCAGGAAGTAATGGTGCTCATAGACTTTTCACACACATCTGGGAGAAAATGCCTTTGTGTGTTGAGAAGTAAAACACAGGTTGGAAACTCCTCAGTAGTTGTTCCATTTACGCGACAGTAAATAATTTTTCATTCTTAGATTCAAAACAAGATAACTGGACTTTTCTGCTTAATGGAAAGTATTGTTTTGTTTAGGGATGAACGATATTGGATTTTGGGGCGATGTCCGATCTGTTAGAACCGATACTGATATTTTAAATATACTTTCTTTGTCAGAACATAGCCTCTTATTTAGGCTTGTTTGCTACAAAAATTGTGTAACAGCTGTAAGAACTGGCCATATACAGTATATTCAGTAACAGCCATCTGCATAGCACTTATATTAAACTTGTGGAGGCTTGTTCCAGGTTCCAGCTGCAGTGTGGGATCCTCTGCACTCCTGTGCATGAAGGACAGACTTTTTAGGTTCAAAGTTTTTGTCTATCCATTGTGCTGTAAGACTAATCATGCTAACGGGGCTAACACCACGTCCAAATGTCTGTGGTAAAACTCACCCAAGTGCTATCAGCTATTAGCTTCTCAATGACGTTGGAAATGGCGGCTTGTAACTCGGGTAAGACTACGTCGGAAAAATATCTCAAACTGGGGACAATGTAGTGAGGCTCAATCGTAGTCCAAAAATCTTTGGAATCCGACATCCTCACCAACAACAACAACAAAAAAAACCTTTCACACCCCCGACATTTTGACTTCTTCATCTCTGCCGTGATCAGATCGGCTAGGCGTGTGTGACGTCATCACGTTGTGCTGGCGCTGCAGGCATCCTTGTCACTGGTTTGTCGCACAAAAACTGCGTCTTTTATATCGCTCAGTTATTTTGATGGAATCGCCAATGTCCGATATACAACTTTAACGCTAATATCGATAATATGGTGCATCCCTAGTTTTGTTACATTTGAATTAAAAAAGCTCTTGTATGAGAAGCGAAAGATCTTTCAGGCACAGAAAAGAAGTCCATCTGCCTTGTGAGTTTGATTCAATGGAATTTTGTGAGTTTAGAGGTGATTTTTGTCTTGATCAAACTGAGCAGACATGAGATCAGAGCCCCAGCTCGCCAGCTGAATACTAAACCAGCTGACTAAATATTTTCTGCTAATTCAGGACAGGATGGAGGTGAAGGAAATGACTTTTAGATGAATGGGCGGCAGGAAGTGAGAAGCTACCGATCACCGCCTTGTTTATGAAATGAAGCAGTTTAGAAAGAACAGAAAAAGTCAGGCTCTTTCAAGGAATGATGACAAATTGTATCGATAGAAACAAAATTTGTATTTTTTTTTTCTTCAAAGATCTTTAGAGATCTTCAAAGAAAGCACAATTGGGTTCGACTGCATTTTGAGCTTGTATTGACTAATCAATTGAATTAAAATAATTATTTTATTATTTTCCAATAAGTCATCATTTACAAACAAAAAAAAAGTCATGTATTTTATGTCAGGGTCTGTTTTTATTGTGTTGCTTTTTGAGATTTTTAATTTTTTTTTAATTTCTTGTGGGTTTTTCTGTTGATCATTATGTTTATTTTTCTTTTGTTCTTTTATTTTATTCAGATCGCTGGTATTCAGTTTTATTTCCTTGAGTTCATCTTTACAGCTCCTCAGTCCTGCCTCGACTCACACCTGCTCCTCGTTTCTCATCAGTACCAGCAGTAGCCCAGTTCCTCATCAGCACCGGTCCATTTAGGCTCCGGTCCTCTGAGGACTCTGGCACTCATTCAGCAGTCCACCATTAGGCTCCATGCCCTGCCGAGTACTAGTAGTACTAGTAGTACTAGTAGTTTATTAGTAGTAGTAGTATATTAGTAGTAGCAGTAGTAGTAGTTGAAGCAGTTGTTGTTGTATTAACAGTAGAACTACTAGTAGCAATAACGGCAGATGTTGTTGTTCTTCTTCTTCTTGCTGTTTTTGTTCTTGTTCTTCTACTTCTTGTTCTTCTTCTTCTTCTTGCTGTTGTTGATGATATCAGTGTTCTTTTTGTTGTTGTTGTTGCAGTTGTTGTTGTTGTTGTTGTTCTTCTTCTTCTTGTTGTTGTTCTTCTTCTTCTTGTTTTCTTGTTGTTGTTGTTCTTCTTCTTCTTCTTGTTTTCTTGTTGTTGTTGTTCTTCTTCTTCTTCTTGTTTTCTTGTTGTTGTTGTTGTTTTCTTCTTCTTGCTGTTTTTGTTCTTGTTCTTCTACTTCTTGTTCTTCTTCTTCTTCTTGCTGTTGTTGATGATATC
>JAVCKU010134079.1:0-12330 GCA_032273985.1 Hypsolebias coamazonicus
TAGAACACACACTAAATGTTGGAACACACACTAAATGTTGGAACACACACTAAATGTTGGAACACACACTAAATGTTAGAACACACACTAAATGTTGGAACACACACTAAATGTTAGAACACACACTAAATGTTGGAACACACACTAAATGTTGGAACACACACTAAATGTTGGAACACACACTAAATGTTGGAACACACACTACATGTTGGAACACACACTACATGTTGGAACACACACTACATGTTGGAACAGTGTGTGTGAACGTGGCTGTGTTCTGGTCTGTTCAGTGTTTTCTCAGCTCACGTGGCTGACGCAGCCTTGTTGAGTCATTCACTTGTAATTCTGAGTAATCGCCTTCCTCCATCATCTGGTGGCCAAACATGGATGGTTTCTTCTCCCGCAGGCCGAACTCTGAAGCTGCACATTGTTCTCGTTGGGTGACCGAGAAATGCAGAGGGTTTCCTGTGGTCACTGAGAGCTGAACGTCCAGGAAACTGGTTCCCAGTTCCAGCGAAGCTGAAAACAAGTTTTCAATAAACGATGTAGCTCCTGCCAAGCAGAAGAACAGAGGCAGGATTTTAATGTTGAATTATTATTTTTGCTGCGCTGAGTGGAGGGAACGATTGTATCCTCCACCAGGTGCAAGGGAGGAGCCAGGGGGTGGCCAATGGGGGCTTTGGCCACCATAGATTAATCTTCAACCGCCTCAAGGGCCACCCCATTCATCTGAGGAAACTATATCTACATATACATGGATGCATACATACATAGGAAGGTGTGTGTGTGTGTGTGTGTTTGTGTGTCATTAGGAATAAAATATGGGTTTGGGAGATTTGCAACTTGTTACATTCTGTTTTTATTTAGATTTTACACAATGTCCAGTCTTTGTTGAGTTCATGAAGACCACCCTTGCAGAGTCATCGGTTCTCACAGCGCCGACGTGACGGAGCGACAATGAGACGCTCAAAGTCAGTGAACTCAAACAGGCTGAGGACCAGAGCTGGATGCTGAGGAGAAAGAAGAGACAGAAGCTTTTATAGCCTCAGCAGCCAAGAGGAGAAACATGAAACTGACCTCCAGAGTTATTATTGAACCACATCGAGACGTTATTGACTAATGAACGCCTCGTGTCCTTGAACACAACACCAGGCTGCCCTCCCCTCCTTAAACACACACACACACAGAAAATGGACAAGTTTAGTCCAGTTTGTCCAACTTTAAATATCAGAATTATTGCACAAAGAAATTTGGACTTCCTGTCTCGTCTCAGTCTGACACCAGACGGTTGTTCAAAGTGCCGGAGTGGCAGGACGAATAAGAACAGCACGTAAAGGCACGTGAAACCTTGCGTTGTGGCTAAAATCATCGTTTTGTCCTTCGCTGTGGAGCAAACAGGGTTAAATATAAATATTCTCCATCAGTTCGTTCATGTGAGCATAACTTAAAGTGTGACATCGACTTCCATTTCAGGGCGTGGCTGCATCTAATTTATTAAGTTTCGTTTCAAAAATTGGGTTGCCATGTCAAAATCCAAGATGGCTGCCGCCAAATATATTCGTAACTCCACTATATTTAATGCCTCACCAATTTAATCACAATATTCATTTCAGTTTTCAAGTTTTTTATATTGTTTAAAAGTGTATCCTGACGCGTGTTCAATCATCCAGATAAATTAAAAAGGTAAATCGTTTCACATGTAAAAGGAGGAGCATCAGTCCACGTGACACAATTTACATTTATTGTGATTTATTTACCTGGAGGACTGAGTACTCTGTTTTCAACAGTTTTTTTTTTTTTTGTGTAAAATTATTTGTAGTTGAGCAAGAAACTTTTTAAAATCATGAAAATTCAGTTATCCAGTCAGATTCTTTTAGTTTATTTGTCTCCAGGCGGAAGCTGTCATTGGGTTGGACGTCATCGTCACTTCATCCTCAGGATGAATTTGTTTAATGATGATGGTTGGTTGTTTCGGGCAGATGGGTCCTGGTTTGAAACGCAGCAGTGAAGGCTTCTTGTGGGACCGATCTGGTTGGCAGGCCGCAGACTGATGAAGTCCTCCGGATGGAAGACAAAACGTTTCTCTAAAAACTGGTCCAGATGAAATGATTTAACTTTTTTTTGTTATCTACCTGGATGATTGAGCCTACAAACCGTTTTATTTCATTTTATTTAGTGGGTGGGACCAAAATCCAGGGCTCTAAACCTTCGCATGGCGGTTTATTCTAAGTTGTGTTCTGCTTTCAGTGCATCAAGAAACTTTCCAGAAGCAGAAAGTTCTGCGGCTTGTTGTTAAATTTCCATGTGAATGTTAGAAATTACTTGCTGTACTTGAATGCAGCAGACTGGGTGAGCTGCAGTGCATGCTGGGTAGTTTTGTGACAGAAACTGGTGAACTTTTTCTGTGTTCTGATGGGTCGACCCTGCTGGTTGTTCTGGTTAGTGTCGAGTTGATGTTGACGCTGTAAAAGGAACATCATGTCAGCTGTTTTATTTGATGTATAAAAAGAGAAAGCACTTCCTGTCAGTAACTGGACCTGGACCTCATTGTGTGAACATTTACAGGTTGTTACAATGTTCTGTTCTACTGAAGGCCCAGCTGCCACTGACTAATGCAAAGTAAAGGTCAGAGTTCACACACATTCTTAGCTTTAATCAGAGGTCACTACCTGCCTTCTTGACCTTCTGCAGACCTTTGCAGGGTCCAGAAGGTTCAGATGAGTCACGTTTTTATTTACCACCTGGGCGTTGCTCAGGACAGAACACTCCCTGCTGAAGTGTCTCTGAATGAGACGAAAGAGACAAGGTATAAAGTTGTGGACATCAAGTGAAGGAGCAGGGAACAGAAGACGCTCGACAGGACATGAGTTATATTTTCTGCACCTGGACACATCTGCAGCACTTCACGTCAGCTGTAAGCCTGAGTGGAGCTGCAGTGGTGGAGACCCAGAGGAGAAGGTTCAAACAGCTCCAGATGGCAGGAGAAGGACGGCAGCGGGGGTCACATTGATTCGGTGGTGTAGGCAGCAGGGCGGAGCAGGTGGAGGTCGAGGTAGGTGGGCTCTAGTCCCTTCAGTGAACACCTGTCTGATGGAGGGATGGGCAGCAGACGACAGGAACACGAGACAGAAATGGATTTTCTTCTCTGTGCTCATCAGCTCAGGTTAGAAAGAACCATGACTGAAGCAGAAGAACCAAAATCTGCCTTTGGCTTCTTGTTCTGACACTTCACATCCTGATGTTGCTGATTTATTGTAAATAAATAAATAAAATACATAAATAAATACACGAAGAAGCAGATAATAAGAAACAGTTCACAACAAACCAGAAGCTTTTGAACCGGCTGTGTTGCAGCGCACTGAATCCTAAAGTCCAAATCTGCACAATACTAACATAAAGCAGCCAAACAGTGGAGAACAACTAAAAGCTAAAGTTAGCAAGGTCTCTCTCTTTCAGGTTGTAAATGAGTCCCCGAGACTCAAGGGGATTAACCTGTAAAAATAATGGTTGAATGAAAAGTAGCAAAAGGCTACCTAAAATTAATAAAAGGCTAGCTAGAAGCTAAAAGTAGAAGAACAGTAGCATAAAGTTTCAAACTGCTGGCTCAAAGTACCCAAAGTTTGGCTACAAGTAGCAGAAGGTTGGCAAAAAATATCCAAAGTTTGACTAAAAGTACTGTGAAGTTTGGCTAAAAATACCCAAAGTTTAGTTAAAAGTACTCTGAAGTTTGGCTAAAAGTACCCAAAATTTGGTTAAAAGTACTCTGAAGTTTGGCTAAAAGTACCCAAAGTTTGGCTACAAGTAGCAGAAGGTTGGCAAAAAATGTCCAAAGTTTGACTAAAAGTACTGTGAAGTTTAACTAAAAGTACTGTGAAGTTTAACTAAAAGTACTGTGAAGTTTAACTAAAAGTACTCTGAAGTTTAACTAAAAGTACTGTGAAGTTTGGCTACAAGTAGCAGAAGGTTGTCTGAAAATTCTAAAAACAACTAAAATCAAAAGTAGCAGAAGGCTAGTTAAAAGTAGCATGAGAAGACACAAAGCGAGTCTTTAGCTGAAGCGAACTCCAAAGAGAATTATATTTTTAATGAACTGAAGAGCTCTCAATGTATTTCCTGCCGAAAACATGTGAAAATAAAGTCTAAATTTTAAAATGATATAAAAGGAACATGAATCAAAAGACACAACAAAAATCTTCTGAATGAGCCAAACTCCTAAAATACCACAAATATGCACAAGTGTTTAGATTACAGACAAACAGATGACATGAAGTGTTTCAACTAAAGTAGTGATTGTGAAATCATGAAAAACATGAAGTTGAACTTTTCATCCGTCTTATTATCCATCAGTGTATTGATCAGCAAAGAGCAACCACAAAAGGCTGAGTTCAACAGAAAGAGGCTGAAAACTTGGTGGAAAAAGCTGAAATGAGCCGTAAAAGTTTTAAACAGCTCAAGGGGTTTGAAGCTGTAAAGACAGAAACTTATTCTAAAAATCTCAATATTTCAAAAAGTAAAAACGGCCCAAACACCAAACATCACAGCAGGAATGTCATGAACGAGCCGAACGTTTTGGGACATGAATTGTTCTAACTGGACAAGAAGATCGAGTTACGTTCGAACAACTTGTGGATCTCAGAGTGAAGATGAACATTCTCACAGCTAGGCTAGCTGGTTGCTAGCTACAACCTGCTAAAGACACATTTGTTTCAAAAGATCAGCTGAACGTGTCAGCTGTCTCCATCTCTCTCTTCAGACGGGTCTGGTCAGCAGGTATGAGGCGGGTGATGGTGCCACCTCCAGCCAGCCACCATCTTGAATGGAGCTGACTCCAGAGCTTCATCAGTTGTAGACGTTCATCTGTTCATTACTTTCTGAGAGTTTTGCTGATATTCATCCTCTGGTTTAGGCAGCACAGCTGGATGAGCTGTTACCTCTCAGCAAGAAGGTCGCCGGTTCAAATCCCGGCTCGGGACCTCTCTGGGTGGAGTTTGCATGTTCTCTCCGTGCTGTGTGGGTTTTCTCCCACAGACCAACAACATGCATGTTAGACTGGTGACTCTAAACTGTGCCTAGATGAAAGAGATGGTCGTTTGTCTCCAGGTGTCCCTGTGATGGACTGGAGACCTGTCCAGGGTGTCCCCCGCCTCTCGCACAGTGTCTGCTGGACATCATGGACACCAGTGACCCCCACAGCCCAAAATGGAAGAAAGATGATGGATCTTCTGGTTTTTAAGATGTGTTGCTCTTCGCTGGTGCAGCGACATGTTGTGAATTTATTCAAGCGGCTGACAAACAGGAAGAAATGGGACAAATCTCATGCGGCTGTAAAACTTTATTGTGAATTAAGAGGAAGCTGGCCAAGCTGAACGGACAGAATTAATTTTCATAAAGAATCATTTCCATTTTCAATCAGATGGATTGACTCTTGTGTGTTTGACCTGCTTCGTGTCAGCATCTTGTCACTTCAGTCCTCGTTGAGACAGAAAAGCCCCGGCAGCATCTTCTGGCCCTGCAGCAGAAAACAGGAATAAAACTGTAGATTCAGCTGAACGGCCCTTTTCTCTTCAGCCTGTGGGTCTCAAGGGCTCCACAAACACAGACTGTACCAACACACAATGCAAAAAATACAAATAAAATAATACAAAGATGTTTGTTGTAACAATACTGCTGTTGAAGTATTTGCTTATTTCCCTTTCGCTGGTGCCACATTAGGAATGAAATGACAAACAGCTCATTCTGCCACTGATTCTTGTTTGGTCTCATTTATGGGACTGAAAGATTAACGTCTGAAGAAACGAGACGTTTTAGTGGTTTAATCGTTTATTTGTTTGACAAACGGAGGCCTCGGTAGAATGTGGAAGAACCATACACAGCCTCAACAGCATGCAGCTCACCAGCTTGGTCACACTTTGCTGTGGGATGGCCACTAATGCTTTTTAAACGTTTTATTATTTTTTTTTTTTAATAATGAGGCACCATTCAAGGAGGAATCATCAGACGTTCCAACGGTGGAACGTTTATTGCCAAGAAGCTGCTGCAACAAAACAAACATGAACCAAACACAAATGTTCATACAGTTTATAAGACGAGCTGTTCAACAGATAAACGGGTTATTAACCACAGTAGTTGTGTGTAAAACTTTAAGATACTTTCCCAAAGATCACAGAAAGCCTACAGAGTCACATCCACCTCTGTCTTTAGTCTGAAGCTAACGTGTCCAGTCTGACGTGTCCCCTGAGAGTTAAAACAATAAATGAAAACATCCAAATTAATTCCTGCGTTTGCTCGTTATAAATCTGCTCTGTGTTAAACAATCCAAATGAATCACCTCAGTAGAACATTTAAATAGAATAAACTCATGTCCCTAAAAGGTGACGTTTGGGTGAGGACCACCAGGACCTTCAGCTGCAGGAACTGTTTATGTCAGCTGTAAGTGCTGCCTGCAGCAGGTCGTGAACATCAATCCACTTCAGACTGTGAGTCTGACGTGTTCCAGCTGGATGACAGGAAATGTTTCTGTTCTACACCACAAAAAGGAGAGTTAGGTAAATGTTGTAGGTCATTCCTTCAAGTTGTCTGGGGTGTTTCTCCAGCAAATCAAAAAAGAAACTGTTTAATATTTATAAGTGTGGTGGACTGGAGACCTGTCCAGGGTGTCCCCACCTCTCACACAGTGACTGCTGGAGATGGACAACCTGTTTCAGTCTGTCAGTGATTCGAGACTGGGACGGAGGTTCTCCTTCCAACAGGACAACGACCCGAAGCGTTCCGTCAAAGCAGCACTCGAGTGGCTCAAGTGGAACTGTGTAAATGTTTTGGAATGACCTGGTCAAAGCCCAGACCTTAATCCAATCAAGAATCTGTGGTCAGACTTGAAGATTGCTGTTCGTCAGCAGAAACCATCAGACGTGAAGGAGTTGGAGCAGTTTTGTTGTGAGGGAGGAACAAAAGTCCCAGTGGCGAGACGTGACAGATTCTCCAAAGGGACTTGCAGCTGTAACTGTGGTTCTGCAAAGTCCTGACTTTAGGGGGTGAGTGGTTGTGCACACTGACACTTTCTGTTATTTTGTCCCATTGGTTGTTTGTTTCACCATGAAAAGAAAATCAAATGTTCAAAGTATCACGTAATCCACTTTAATTCCAGGTTGTGGGATTAAAAATCATGACAGATGTAATCCTTTCACAAGGCACTGTGTTGTGTCAACTGGACGCCGCCATCGTTTGAAGGAACCATGCTGGAGTTCTTGATGCCATGATTTCTGAAACTTTTGTCAAAATCCATCCAGTGCTTTTTGAAATATTTTGCTAACAGACAGAGTTGATTCCATTAGTTACATTAGTTATTGGCAATCCTTTAAACACAAGCCTTGCGTTTTCAGTTAGTGCTGCACGTCTATTGGATCAGTTGTTAGCCCAGTGTCTGTGAAACCTGCAGGACGTGAAGACTCCAGTCGTGTCACTGGGACAAACACGACTGAGGAGGCTAAAAAATAAAAAAATGACACAAACACCAAAAGTCACAGCAGGAATGTCCTGAATGAGCTGAACCTTTTGAGATATGGATTGTTGAAACAGAACCAAGATTAATGATCGAGGTGTGTGTTGAAAAACGTACGTAAGAAAACTGCATGTCAGTGGATGATTTGCACACAAATGTGACAAACTGTGTTTGACTCCAGAGTCCATGGAGCGATCCGGTGGTGCTGTCCTTCACTGGCACTCAGTCGTGTTAATATTTCTGTTTAATTCTGTCCACTGTGGGTGCTTTTATTTTGAAAAACGATACATGCATCCATTTATCTATTTTAAAGGCTGTGCTGGACAAAGTACCACCCCCACATGCATCAGGGTACCACCCCCACAGTTTCCTCCTGAACTCTCCCCCTCACTGTCAGGGCTGCCTAGCAACTGACGCCATAAATAAAACACGTGTGTGTGTGTGTGTGTTCTCAGGCATGTGATGATAAACAGGGGGTGTGTTGCCTGCACTGAACTGTCATGTCTCCTCCACGCAGGCGGAGTGGGCGAGGCGTGACCGAGAGCACGGATGGCGAGCAACAACACGGCCAGCATCGCTCAGGCCAGGAAGCTGGTGGAGCAGCTGAAGATGGAGGCCAACATCGACAGGATCAAGGTGAAGGGTCTGATGAGTCACACACCTGGTGTCTTTCATTTTCCTCCACAGGCTGTTGATAAAGTCCACGATGGAACTCGAGTGAGGAAAAACTGAAATCATGTTTTTTTTTTTTTTTTGAGGCCGGCAGGGATTTGATTCACAGCTGCAAATTAACACTCAGAACATCCCATGGGAAATAAACAGCAGTGCATTTTATTTATTTACTTATTATTATTATTATTATTATTTGTATTTACTTGTTTATTTAACCATATACTTGTTTATTTTATTATTTATACATTTATTTACTTATTTAGTTATTAATTTTCATTTATTTACTTATTTATTTATTTACTTATTTGTTTACTTGTTCATTTAACCCTTAACTTTAATTTAATTTATTTACTTTTTTAGTTATTAATTTTCATTATTTATTTATTTATTTACATATTTATTTGTTTACTTGTTCATTTAATTATTTGCTTGTTTATTTAATCATTTATTAATTTATTTACCTATTTAGTTATTAATTTCATTTATTTATTTATTTATTTATTTGCTTACTTATTCATTCACTTAATTTGTTTTACTTGTTTATTTAATTATTTACTTGTTTATTAAATTATTTTTAAATTGATTTACTTGTTTAGTTATTAATTTTTAGTTATTTGTTTATTTATTTATTTAATTGTTCTTTAATTTACTTTTTATTTAATTATTTATTAATTTATATAGTTATGCAGTTATTAATTTCATTTATTTATTTACTTATTTATTATTTCCTTACTTATTTATTTACTTATTTATTGGTGTGCTTACTTGTTTATTTAATTATTTACTTTTTATTTAATTATTTATTAATAATTTATTTACTTATTAATTTTCATTATTTTATGTAATTATTTTTTTATTTACTTATTTCTTTATTTTTTTACTTGTTCATTTAATCATTTACTTGTTTATATTATTATTTATTAAGTTGTTTACGTATTTTTATTAATTAATTAATTAATTTACTTATTTATTTATATACTTATTTATTTATTTGTTTATTTAATTATGTACTTGTTTATTTAATTATTTATTAATTTATTTTTTTATTAGTTTAATTAATTAATTAATTTACTTATTTATTTGTTTGTTTATTTAATTATTTACTTGTTAATTTAATTATTTATTAAGTTATTTACTTATTTAGTTATTAATTTTCATTTATTAATTTACTTGTTTATTTATTTAGTTAGTTTTTGGTTGACATTTATTTACTTATTAATTCACAAAAATGTATTACTTAATTAATTTTAATTAATGTATTTATTATGGTGTTAAAATAAATACGGCCATTCCTGACAAACAGCCTAAAACCCTTTAAACATGTTTTGACCCTCCTGCTGCCCTGGGGTCAAAATGACTCATGACGCCTCAGTTTTAAGACTCTGTTCTCACAAAGTGTTTTTTAAGTGAAACCAAGTCTTTTCTGCTGCCGTTCAGACGTTTGTGTCAACAAGTTTGAATAAATGGCAGCGAGCAGGTTGTTTTTGTGCTGCTCATCCTTGGAGCAAAACCAACAACATCCTCAGATAAACATGAAAACTTTTTCTCCTACTCTGTGCTCATGTTCACCAAACACAACACACCTCATCTCTCAACACCCTCACTCAGCACGTGTGACAGTTTGGCTCAAAACAATAAAAGTTTGAAGCAACAATACAATATTTCATCATTTCTTATCTGGCAACCCTGCGTGACGTGGAAACAACAGTTTCCATGTAAAGCTGCTCTGTTTTGTTCATTAGTCCCAGTAAAACTCGTGAAAACACTAAGATTTCCACAACAGGGCCTAAATCTCAGGCCTCGTGGGTGGTTTTGACCCCAGGGCAGCAGGAGGGTTGACTCAGGACTGTTTCAAACCCTCCTGTCAGCTCTCAGTAACTTTACTGTCCTCTAGTGTTCATTGGGGGAAATTCGACCCTTTGAAAACCATCTATGGGTGAGTGGCGGTGAAGAGGTTACAGAAGGCAAGTCTGTGATCAGGAGGTCGTTGGGTCGAACCCCACCCTCCACCTCCCTCGTCCATCAGGGCAAAAATGTATGTGGTAAAGGTGAAGCCCTCGCACCTGCCTCCACCCACATTTGTGCTGCTTTGAACCCTTGAGCAAGGCCCAAGTGTGGAGAACCAAGTTCAAAAGATGTTCAACAGCTGCTGCAGAAGCAATGTGGCCACCATGGTAACCACACACCTGTGTCTGTCACTCCACGGATTGGCAGACTGAAAAATAAGTCTCAGCAAGCAGTCAGTGTGAAAACTAACTGTCTAAACAACAATCTTAATATTTTAAACTGTGAGCTGCAGAAGACTGATGTGTGTAAATACATGAAATGATTTGAGTCAGGAGGAGCAGCTTTATACTTTATGGAAAATATTGCATATGTTCTGTTTTCCCCTTTGGAAAAATATATATATATACTGTATATATTTGCGGCGTACTGATCTTTGTTTAGACTGAGTACATATAAAAACATTTCAGTTTCAGTACTTGCCAAGAGTAGTTAACGAGTTATATAAATAAATATATGTGTACAGGTGGTCCTCGCTTTCTGGCCGAGTTCCGTTACAACAGCCCACCCGGATACCGATTTGAACTTAAACCGGAACCACTTAGACAGTACTGTACATGTACTGGACTGTACATGTACAAATGTACAAAGCACTTCGCCTATATTAATACAGAACCCTACATAATGTTCAAAAAACGCATACATGAACAGTACTGTACATTTTGATGAATAAAATACATTTTATTGATAAATAAAAGTATTAATTTCTTACTTTGAGCTGGCCGTTTCTGCTCGGTGTCCATCAACACAAGCTGGGCCCTTAACGTTAGCTCCGCCATTAGCTGCACCCGGTTAGCCCATCCAAAACAAAAAGGCTGTTGCAGCTGTTTGTCCTCCTTATAGCTGTCTGCTGCTGCCTTCACCCGGTCCACGCTCACCCATCCACCCCTCTGCAAAACCGCTGTTTAGATCCAGCTCTGCGCGCCGTGCACACGGATGCCGCCATACCTGCCGCCCGGACCGATAACACTGTACTGACGGACAGGAACCGGAAGTTCACCGATCTGCATTAAAAACACTAAAAAAAAAATAAAACTAATAATACGTTATTTATAAAGCCTTTTAAAACAACCACAGCTGCAACAATGTGCTGTACACATGAAAAAAATACGTAAAATAAAAAATAATTTATTTTTTTTCCCCATATTTTTATATCAATTATTAATTATGATACGAACGTAAACGCGAAAAAACGGGAACCGAGCCGGTCGGATACCGAGGACCACCTGTATAACTTGGTGAGCGACAGCAGAGGCCAGAACGTTACGGTTCACACCAAAGGTCTGCCCTTTGTCAATGACCACACAGAGCCAACAAACCTGCTGAGCAGAGCTCTGAAAACAAAGTTCAAAATGTTTGAACAAGTCTAATCCACAACCAGTAAAAATACTTGAGAGAAGGCTTTTTTGTACACTGTCACAAAGCGAAGGGGGGGAATAGGAAATGCCCTCCATCTGTTTATGTATGGACGTCAAAACCATCTGTCCATGTTGTGAGCTGGATGACTTGGGAAAATTAACAGCATGCTGACTTACACTTTGGTCTGTAGCTGCATCTACAGGTGCATCTAAGAAAATTAGAATACAGTAGTCCCTCGTTTATCGCGGGGTTTAGGGGCCATGCCCCCCCGCAATAAGTGAAAAACCACAAAATAGGGATACTGGAGTTCAAGTGAACTTTAGTGTCATTGTCAAGACATCAGTTAAAGGTAGCAAAACACATGCTTAATGCAGCTAAAAGGTTAGCTGAAGTCTAAAAGTAGCACAAGATGACAGTAATAGAGCTTCTTTGCAGAAGCAGATTTCAAAGACAGTGGGTTTTTTGTAAGAAATTGAAGAGCTCTTAATGTACTGCTTGCTATGAGGAAAATGTTTGCAGTGTTCCCCCACCATTATACAAATGGGGCGCCCCATCCCAAAAACAGAACCGAGTACCTCGCCTACCGAACCCCCACCCTAGGTGCACTAGCTAAAAAGCTAAAGTTAGCCTCTTCCCTCATACTGAACCCTCATGCTGACACCCCACCACACACACACACACACACACACACACACACACACACACACACACACACACACACACACACACACACACAC
>JAVCKU010134148.1:0-12307 GCA_032273985.1 Hypsolebias coamazonicus
GCGGGAGGAGTCCACAGGGTCTTAAAGGGAAAGGTATTAACACCCCACACACAAAAGAAACGCATGGATACCTGCGCTGTGTAACTCGAAATAAGGCTATTCAAAGTCAATGGGAGGTGCATCGTAAACACGAAACGTCGTAACTCGAGACCATCGTAACTCGAGGACTACCTGTACTTTGTAATAAGCATGGAGGCAACTGCCAAGAGAAGTGTGATGTAGGGGTTGAACAGACAAGTCGACTAGTTGATTCTAGGACATCTCGCGAGTTTTGAAATTTCACGTTGACTAGTCGCAGTCAGTGGTTGTGTCATGTGATCAACGCCGGGCTGCTGGCTACAAAACGGATTCTTCCAAGCAGATGGAAGGAGAGGAGCAGACCACGTCTTACCAGACAAGTTGAAATTCATCAACAGGGTGGAAGCATTTCACTAAAGATGACTCTTCCGGTTCAACCGCCCGTGGTGGGTTCCATCACTGCCCATCCCGCTATTTTATTTAATCCACTAAACAAAATAAAAATAAAAACAGGGGGCGCACCACCACCTCAATGGTTTATTTTATTTAGTGAATTAAATAAAATAAAACTTAACTTTTGCAGCTTAATAATAATTTTAGTTTTGTTTTGATGTTTTTTTTTGTAAATGATGTTTTTTGGTGAATACTGTCTCTATGACGTCACATCGACTAGTCGACGTGACTTATCATGTTGAAGTCGACTTTTAAAAATATGTAGTCGTTCATCCCCTAGTGTGATGTGGGCAACAACTTCTCATCCTGAATGTTTCATGGCATTGTTGACCTTGTGCTAACCTGCATATGACAAATAAAAAAACAACATAGTAAAACGTGCATGACCTACGATGCAGGTTTGCAAATCATGTGCACAAAAACAAGCCATTGTTTTGAAAAGTTAGTGCGCAAACTATCAGTTTCAGTGAAACTGCGTTTGCCTGTTTTCTCGCAATGTTGAGTTACCAACTAGTCTCCGACCTTCGTAGCCCAGTGAGAGCTTGTCTTCAGTGTTGCCACCTAGTGGTGCAAAATGGGAATTTCAGCCTTTTTGTTAGAATAACGTGGACGTATTTTTAAAAAACTATTTAAAATAATCCCCAGATTAGCTCAGACAGGACTCGTGTTTCAACCTTCAGCTAATATTCTTCATGTTTCGGTCTCCTCCTTTTTCACCAGAGCTTATGTGTCGCTCTTCATGCGCCACCTCTGCGAGCCGGTCGCTGATGGGGCAGAGACGTTTGCTGACGGCGTCCCGAGGGAGGGCTTGTGTCGCCAGCTGGTCCTCACCCGTATTGGCGTCATGTCGCTGGTCAAGAAGAAGGTCAGAAGGAAGCAGATGATATTCATCCATTGTGACACGTGTGGAGTTTTATATCTGCACGACTGAAAGGCACAGAGAGTAGGATTTAACACTCTGGATAACCAAATAAATAAAATACAAAGAGAAGTAGATGGGTGGTTTAAGGCAATTAAACAGACATTAAATGCTTTGGGGGCATTGTTCTCGCTGATATGTTAAATCTTGCTGAGATCCAAACTCTAAAACTGTTCCCGAACGGCCTGAAACACCTTGTACTTGTATTTTATCCAGACTTTCCCTGCCTATTTAAAGCTACATTGTTATGTAACAGTTGGATAATAAAGCATCGCGCCACAGGCAAGGGGGAGCCGCAAGCCAGTGGGCTACTTGTGCTGGCCTCAAGCCTTGGAAAAACTGGGAGTAGCATCAGGAAGGGCATTGTTCACTGCGGTGATGGATAGGTTGACAGATCCAATCCAACTTTATTCATAAAGTACTTTAAAACACCACAGAGGACCAACGTGTTTTACAGAGTCAACAGCTCACACAGAACAAACTACAATTAAAATACAAGTAATGAAAACAGAATGATACATAAAATCAAATCAAACAGTAAAATCTGGTAAAACCACAAAATCTATCAACTAAAAAAAAAAAAAAAATCAGATAAAATGAATTAAAATCAAAAGTGTCACAAGCCAAGGAAAACAGGTGGGTTGTAAGAAAAGTTTTTAAAATGAATGAAGAGGTTCTTAGATGGAGTGGCACCTCGTTCCACAAAATGGGAGCTGCTACAGCAAAATAGTGACAAGAACGACTTTAACAAGAATTATCAAGGTTAACACTTAAAAACGATTATTTGTTTGCTCGACGTTATAGCAAAGGTGTGTCTCAGTTGAACTTTTCCTGAATAAATGCACTTTAATGGCCAAATCAGCTTCATTTCACCTGGGCGGCGAAATGCAGCTGATTTGTTGTTTGCTCCAGGAGTTCCAGAGTGAGATGAAGGTGGCTTAATATGGCAAGCCAAGTGTCTCATTAATAGCCACTTTAGCCTGTTAATGAGACACTTGGCTTGCCACATTGCCCGAGGGCCCTCTAGAGGCTGCAGATGGTAGTGTTCAATATTTTCCATGTCAGAATGAATGAAATCGTTGGCTCTCAGCCAAAAATTGTTTTATAAATATGGAAAAAAAAAACGTATACAGTATTAGTCGCTTCGGCATAGAAGTCACAGGACTTGCAAATTTATGCAAAAAAGGTGCAACTTATAGGGCGAAAAATATGGTAGTTAACAAAGTCTCGCTTTAACCTTGGATTGCAAAATGTAAGGGCGCAAGTGGAAGAGAGCCTGGCGAAGTAGAAGACGAAACAGAATGTTTGTGTGAATGAGAGGGAGACAGGCGGAGGAGTTCGGGTACCTGCGCAGTCGAAACAACAAGAAGTCCACTCTTACAACCGAACTTCAAACGAGAATAATAAAAATGTTTATGTAGTGAAAATAATGAGAAATAAGATGTCAGTCTGTTTTTGTCACAGTAGAATGTTTTCAGCTTTTTGCATCTTTACTTGTTTTTATTTTTTTAAATTTTGGTAACTCCTTCGGTTTGACAATGTATTTGATTTAATCCAAACATCATCCACCCCCTCAGTTTTCAGTCCAGCCTGTTTAAACCTGTAGGCATCCTGATCTGAGCGCCACAGCGAATGTTTGACTTCCTGCCAGCCAACTTGGCACGTGTGTGGTGTGTTTCAACGGGACGCTTTAGCTCAGCATCTGCCAAGCTTCTGTTGTTGTTGTTTTTTAATTTTATATTTTTGTGTCCAGATCCAGGAGTTCGAGCACATCAATGGGCGGTGGAGCATTCCAGAGCTTAAACCTGAGGTCAGCGTCGACAAATCCTCCCGAGCCTCCTCTCCTGCTCTGAAGACCACCACCCCCACTCCCGACGCCAGCTTCAACACCACGCCGTGCACCTCCGAGCCAGGTAACCAAACTATACACGACGCAAGCCCAGGAGGGGGCGCCGCATCCCCGCAAGGCTGGCTTTGACCTTCTGTGATGTGTTTGTGTGAACATGCGCAGCCACTCCTGCTTCGTTCGAGAAGCTGGAAAAGAACGGGAGGGAGGGGGAGAAGGAGGAGGACAAGGAGGGCTCCCTGGATAAGGAGAAAGGGAAGAAGAAGGATTCAGGGAAGGAGGTGGAGAGCAACAAGACCGCAGACACAGAGGAGGTGAGACGAGGTCAACAGACAAGAAGCAACCCCACAGATAAAACAAACAAGTTTGATAAGGATGGTTTAAGGTTCAAAGGTCATCGTTCATGCATCTCTGCAGAAAAACACCATATTTAAAAGTTTTCTAACGTTTCTCACACATTGTGTTTCTTGCTGTCAGGCAGTTATTTGCTTCTACTCACGTTCCCAACATGTCCGTGTAATTCTTTACAAGGTTTTAGTTTAATATTTGTACAGTATTGTCCTAAAAGGTAAAATTAAATTAAATAAAATAAACGCAGGACAAACCTTCACATTAAGGAAACTATTTTTTTAAGCTCTAATGTGAAGAGTAAGAATAAAACCTTCAGTCTGATTTTTAACTACAAAAAAGAGAACCAAACTCAAAAGAAATGTTAAAGCTGCGGGCAGCTGCGCATTACAGTCACCGTGGTAACCACACACCTGTCTGTCACTCTCTGACAGCAAACGTAGTAAGAAAGGCAGACACAAACGTGGGCCAAAAAATAAACCTCATACTAGAGAAACTGCATTTCCTGCAAAAGGGCAATATGAATGCTTACTGCAGAAGAACTTGCTGAAAAACAGCTGAAGTGTAGCTGAAATGGAAGAAAAAGCCAAAATTAGCAAAATAGAGCAGAAAGACCATAAATTTGCTGAATTAGGTTTAAATAAGCAGAAGTGAGCACAAAAGAAATAAGAAATTAGCTTTAAAAAAAAGCTGAAATTAGCAAAAAATAGCTGAACAGTATCTGAAAATGCATAAAGAAATTTAAACTACTAGAAGGAAGTGGAAAAAGCTGAAATGAGCTAAAATGTTGAATTGGCTGAACAGGCTAATATTAGCATAAAACAGCTAAATAGTAGCTGAAATTGGCAGAAATAACCAAAATAGAGCTTTTTTAAAAATTGGGCTGAACGTAGCAGAAATTACCACAAAAACCTTGAATTTATCTGAAAACTGCTGAAAAAATGCTAAATTAGCAGAAGAAAGCAGAAAGAACATGTTTGCCCAATTAGGCTGAAATAAGCAGAAATGAGCACAAAAAATGGAAATTATCAGAAAAAAAGCTGAAATTAGCAAAAAAAAAAAAAAAAAAAACAGCTGAAAAGTAGCTAAAAATGCAGAAAGTAGCTTAAGTTACCCAAAGGAAATGAAGGGAGCCCATTTTTGCAGAATTAAGATGAAAAAAGTTGAAATGAGTGCAAAAAATTTGGAACTAGCTGAACAAGCTAAAATTAGCATGAAAACAGCTAAAGACACGCTAAAATAGCAGAAGAAGCTGAAACTTCCCGAAATAAGCTGAAAGGAGCACAAAAAGCTGAAACTAGCAGAAAGAAGTTAAAAGAATAATGTTGTAGTTAGCTGAAAGAATCTAATCAGCTGGGGGGGGAAAAACAGCTGAAATGAGCAGAAAGTAGCTGGAAAAAAGTTTAAATTTGCACAAGGAAACTGAAAGTAGCCGAAGCAGAACAAAATGTGAAAGGAGCAGTAAAAGATTGTAAATAGAGCTAAAGATCTGAAGGATGTAAAATGAGCTCAATTCATTTTCAGTGAGAGAAAAATGACAGAAAAGGCTAAATATTTCAGAAAGCTAAAGTTGTACCAATATCAAAAGTCATAGCAAGATTGTCCTGAAAGAGCTGAACGTTTTGATTTATGATTTATTGAAATGGCACAAAAATTGTGGAACAATAAAGATGCTGAAAAATGTACAGAAGACAAATGGATCACAATAAAAACATTCACACAATAAACTGTCACTGTGTGAAAACTTTCAACCTGATCTTAAAACTTTTTGAACTGCGAGCGACCGGAGCTGTTACATAAACATGTTTATGTTTCTGCTGTGTTTTATGTTAGTGATTCAACACATTAAAAAACTTCACTTCGCTGTTTAAAACATTTCATTTGTGGAAGCTTTGGGGTACAGACTTTGTATTCTGGGGGGATTTTAGGGCAAACCATTAGTCCTACACCAGTGAGAGACGCTGGATGAAGGAGGACAAAAATCCCCACATTTTCATGTATAAAGTGCACCTGAACTAAAAAAAATCAGGAGTAAAGAGTTTGTTTTCACAACTTTACAGCTCAAAAGTGAGTGAGTGACCTCATCAAAGTGTCAGGTGAACCTTTTATGAAAATATCTATATTATTATAATATATTAATAATATTTTGATACAGATTCTGCCAAATAATGATTTATTACTTCCAAAATCATAATGCATTGTTCCAGGTCGAGCTGCACGCTTTGATTTTAACTGAAATGTTTTCTTATACTGTGAGGTGAAAAAAAACTAACAAGAATTTTAGTAAAATAATGATAAGTGCGAAGAAGAAGAAGAAGAAACTAAGTTATAAGACCCTTTTCCAAAATTAGATCATATTAATACACTTGTTCTTTTTGCAAAAGTGCCTTAAATGCATAAAATCAGTTTTACTGTGGAGTTTATGAATCAGATTTTCTCTCTTAATGTGAATTTAAATCTGATGTGTGAGGGTTTTATGTAACAAATGAGGTTCTGGACTGTCGCTTCCTGTCTGTAGCTTTCCTCCTCGACAAAAGACGCATCGCAAAAGGCCTCTCCTGGTCAAAAAGCTGAGGGTAACGAAGAGAGCGACGTGAAGGAAGCTGAGAGGAAAGAACCAACAGGCGATGCTTCGGCTGCAGCAACAGAAGGGCAAAATGTAGAAGAGAAGAAGGAGGAGACGAAACAGACACTGAAACAAGACGCGGAGGTCAAAGATGAGAAGTCAGGTAAAAAAAATAAAAAAGACAAACTTTCAACTAGAGAAATGTCATTTTCTGTGAAAATGCAGTGTTAATGTTTTTTGAAACCAGCTGAAAAAGTTTAATTGCTAAGCAGTTAATGTGAATTAAATTTGGAACAGTTGACGTTTGCTGAAAGAAGGATGAAAGCAGAAAAAAATGGCAGAAATTAGCAGAATAAGCTGAAAGTCAAAAGAGATTGAACAAATTATAAACACAATCCGAAATGAGCTAAAAAAAAAAAAAAGCTGAAATGAAAAAAAAAAGAAGCTGAAAATCTAAATTAAAAACGCTGAAATGAGCCAAAAAAAGAAGCTGAAAACAAGAAAAATTTAGCTGAAAAAGCTAAACAAAAAAATGCTCAAATGAGCAAAAAGAAGCCGAAAACAAGGGGGAAGTAGCTGAAAAAGCTAAATTTAAAAAGCTGAAATGAGCAAAAGGTAGCTGAAAAAGTTACATTAAAAAAGCTGAAATGACCACAAAAAGTAGCTGAAAAGGCTAAATTAAAAAATGTTAAAATGAGCACAAAAAAGGCTGAAAACAAGAAAAAAGTAGCTGAAAAGGCTAAACAAAAATGCTGAAATGAGCAAAAGAAAAGCTGAAAATATGAAAAAAGCAGCTGAAAATGCTTTAAAGTGAGCTGAATTGAGGATAAAGAGGCTGAAAGGACCGTTCAGAGGTTGAAAGTATTATTTATTTATTTATTCATTCATTTCAAATTTGAAACACACAAAGTATTTACAAAACAAATATAGAGAAGTAAAAGAAAAACTAATTTAAAATGAAAGGAGGCAGAAGAAGAAAACATTCTTATGATATCTGCCCCATTTTAAAAAACAAAATTTCAATTTAAACAATCAATTCAAGCAAAATTTATCCATGAAACATATTTATAACACTTAATAATATAAAGTATTAGAAAGAATCACAAAAGGTGGATATTAGCAATAAAATATATAGTAGAAAAATACCTGAAAAGTAGCTCAAAAGGCATAAAAAAAGCTGAATTTAGCTGAAAGAAGCTGAAGGAAATAAAAACATTAAATTTGCAGACCTTATTTAATTGTAGCTTCACATGGCAAGCCATTAATGTTTTTTTGTTTTTAATGTATCATGTATTTTAAATTTGGTTTTATTGAGTTAGCAAAACTTTTTAAAGTTTTATGGCATTTTTATCTTGTGTTTTTTTGTATGGATGAGCCAGATGTCAAAGATAAATCTCCGTGTCAGGAAATGTTATGGACAACAAAGTTATATTGATTGACTGAGACAAAAGCTGATAACAAAATGGCTACAGTTAGCAAAAAGAACAGGAAGAGAGCAGAAAAATACTGTAGCTGAAAGGAGCTTAAATTAGCAGAAAAAAAGCTGAACCATAGCTAAAACTGAAATGAGCAGCAAAAGTTTCAAACAGCACAAAAGGTTTGAAGGATGTGGAGAGCTCCATTCATTTTCAATGAGAAAAACATGGCCGAAAAAGCCAAATGTTTAAAAAAGTAAAAAAATTGCACAAATACTAAATATTAGAGCAGCAATGTCCAGAATGAGCTGAACGTTTTGATGCATGAACTGTTGAAATGGAACAAAAAAATCATGGAACGAGTTACATGCAGAAACACTATTACCATATTTTCCGGTGTATAAGCCACAGTTGTTTTGCATAGATTTGTCAGTCCTGCAACTTATATAAGTTTTTTTTTTTCCATATTCATAACACAATTTTTGACTGATGCTTTAAATTTCAAAGAACTGCAACTGCGAGTCCTCCCATGCACGCTCGCTTCACTCAGCTGGTGCAGGCGGAGGAACGCTGGAGAGCTAGCGGCTCCGACAGCTAGATCGACAGATGGACGGACGCTGTTTTCAACATTAAATAAACGCGACGGGTCACCAGTGATGCATAATAAATGTAGCTTACACGCTGAAGAGACTTATACAGTATATGCTTTTTTTCCTCTTTATTATGCCTTTTTTTGTTGTTGTTGGACTGATGCGACTTATACGCCAAAAAATACGGTACACACTATCAAACAACTGATGCTCGGCGTGTTTATATTTGCAGATAGAGCAAAGGCCGGGGAGGAAAAAGAAAAAGAAAAGCGTGAGGAAACTCGAACGACAACGGAAGCAGCAGAATCCCAGAATAAACCCGAGGCGTATGACGTGAAGAAAGGTGCCTTTTATTGTCTTCCAGATGTGTGGCGATGTGCTGCTAAAAGAACAAGCTTGTTTGATAAACAAATCTAAAATCTTACGTCTTTCTCAACAACAGAAGAGGTCAAAAGTGAAAAAGATGTTGGAAAAGACGTCAAAGCAGCCAAGGAGGAGGTGCCGAGGGGTAACGGGAAGCCTCCGACCGAGAGGCTGCGCTTCATGTTCAACATCGCAGATGGAGGGTTCACAGGTTGGCCGGAGTCGACACGCACCCATGACCGAACGACAAAACGTCCAGGCTGTTTTTATTTTACTGACTTTAACTCGTTGTGTTTTGAATGATCTAAGTTCACTAGACTGAAAAAGAAAATACTGATACCACAAACATGCTTAAAGGTTCAAAGGTTAATGTGGATTTCTATGGGATGGTTATGAATAAAAAATATCTTACTTGTTGTAGATGGCTGATTGAACAACCTCAGTTTAGCAAAATAAAGTTGAATTGTGACTGGATAAATGATCTAGTAGCTACTGTAATCTCACAAGAACCAAGAATGAAATGGTTTGCTGCCTTCCTAAAACATTTAATCTAAAAGTTCAGAGGCAAATGCTACTTTACTTACGCAAAACTACCTTATTCTTTAAAAAAAAAAAAAAGAAGTAATGTGCTGTAATTTAAAGATTTGATAAGTTTATGTTAGAGATTGGAGTTGCTTTGACGAGGCTTTTTGCTCTTGGCCCCGCTTAAACTTAACCGATAGCTCGTCAGTATGGTCAGAATTAAACCCCTCCAAGCTGAACTTGTTCAGAAAGCTATCTACAGCAGGTAAGATGTTAATAGTTCATGAATGTTTTCATTGCACCTCACTGTTATAGATCAGGCTCAGAAACAAACGTGACTTGCCGTCAGATTTAATTTTCCAATCACTTGTCAGCAAATGTGTGACTCGAGCAATTTTTACACAACATTCAGTCGGAATAGAGAACAAAGAATGTGGCAACGTTTTGTGTTTGAGCTAGTTTGTCTTTGGTGAGTTGATATTTCATAGGAAATACCTCAATGCAGTCTTGTGCTTCCAGCTATAAATATATTGAGGAACTTTGTGGCTGAAAACACACATGAAAGCTCAAATATCCTCCCAAAAAGGTCACAGACGTATGAACAAATATCTCTCCCAATAAATGTTTAAATGCAAATCTAAACTAGAGAAATTCCATTTCCTGCAAAAATGCAGTGTGAATGCTTATTGCAGAAAGAAAAGCTGAAATGAGTTTAAAAATTTTGAAATGTAGCTGAATTGAAAGAACAAGCCTAATTTAGCAGACGAAAGCAGAGAGAACATACCGTACATTTGCTGAATTGAGTTTAAATCACCAGAAATTAGCATAAAAATTAGGGAATTGGCCAAAAAAAGGCTGAAATTAGCAGCAACAACAACAAAAATAGATGAAAGTAGCTGAAAATGCAAACATTATCAAAACAGTAGCTGAAAAAGCTGAAACTAGTTGAAAAAGCTGAAATGAGCAAAAATAAGTTAATGAGGCTGAAAGTGGCAGAAATTAACAACAAAACCTTGAATTTATCTGAAAAAGCTGAAATTAGCTAAAAATGCTAATAACCTAGCTGAAAAGGTAGAACTAGCTTAAATTAGCAGAAGAAAGCAGAAAAAACACGTTTGCCCAAATATGCTGAAAGAAGCAGAATGAAAAAAGCTATTAGAAGAAGAAAAAAAAACAGCTGAGAAGTAGCTAAAAAAGCAGAAATAAACTTTAATTACCAGAAGGAAGTGGAGAGAGCACATTTTTGTTGAATTAGGCTGAAAAAAGTTGAAATTAGTGGGAAAAAATGTGGAATTAGCCAAAAAAGCTAAAATTAGCATAAAACAGCTAAATAGTAGCTGAAATACAGTAGCAGAAATAAGCTGAAAGGAGCAGAACAAGTCGTAATTAACAGAAATAAATTAGAAAAAACACAAAAATATTGAAGTTAGCAGAAATAATCTGAAAGGCGCACAAAACAGCACATTTTTTTTTGTTTAAATAGTTTATTCATTTTACATTTTACATATTAAAAACCAACCATTATTAGCAACCAACCAAATTAGGTGAAAGTAGCTGAAAAAAGTTAAAATTTGCACAAAGAATCTGAAAGAAGCTGAAGCAGAACAAAAGGTGAAAGGAGCAGTAAAAGGTGTTAAACAGATATAAACATTTGAAGGATGTTAAATGAGCTCAATTCATTTTTCTATGAGGCAAAAATAAATAAATAAAAAAAGACAGAAAAGGCTAAATATTTCAAAAAGCTAAAGTTACACCAACGCCAAAAGTCATAGCACCCTTCTCCTGAACGAGCTGAATGTTTTGATTTATGATTTGTTGCAGTAGCACAAAAATTGTGGAATGAGAAAGATGTTGAAAAACATACGGAATAAAAACGGATCACAATAGTGTGAATGCTTCATAAACATTCAGGGTAATTACATTTAATACTAAATGTACATTTATTTAAAAGGCGATTTAGGTGTTGGTGTAAAAATAACTTCCTTAAAAAGCTGCAGTCTAAGCAATATATAACCGACCACTTTAATAAACAAAAAGCGCATTTGCTTCAGGAGCTTCTGTACGGATTCAGCAGTGAGTCACATTTATCCTCAGCTTAATCCCAAACCCAGGAAAGCCGTGGGCGTCCTGCGGTGAACACCTGCAGCCAGGTTTCAGCAAGACAAGCAGTTTGAGCCCAGCCTCATTTTTTATTTTTATTTTATGTTTTTACCTCTATCCCACAGAGCTGCACACTCTTTGGCAGAACGAGGAGCGGGCTGCCGTCTCCTCGGGGAAGATGAACGAGATCTGGCACCGCCGACACGACTTCTGGCTGCTGGCGGGAATCGTGGTGTATCCTTGACGGAAGTTGCCCGGGCGATGAACCCCGTGGTGTTTATTTTTCTGTCTGTCGGCAGACGCCCGGCTTAATAAGTCAACAAGCCAGCCAGGGCTTTGCAAACAGCAGCTTGTGTCTGCTGGAAGCTGATGGAGCGTGAACCGTTTAGTTCTTGTTCTCTTCGATAAGATAATTAGGGCCACACTGTTTTTATTAGACTGACACATAAAGGCAGAAATAAGAAGCTGCCTAACACCTTGTGCTAACGTAAAAGCACTTTTTAATTTAGTTTGTACAAAGGAATAAATATGATTATGCAGAGGTCACCTGCTCTTATTAAGCTGAATCTGATTTTCTCATCATTACATTTCACAACTGTGAAATTACCCAAGCGCTCTACAGTTGTTTTTCTGCACTAACTACAGTTACAATAATGGACAGAGAACAGTGTTGTTTTTTTCGTGATACCATTATTAAGCATGTAAGAGCAAACCATCAACATCCTAGGTCCAAAGAAACAATCCTGTATTCACCAGGAGCAAACCTTCAACATCCTAGGTCCAAAGGAACAATCCTGTATTCACCATTTTGGATATAACTGCGATCATGCTGACACTGCATACGCAATTTGTGTAGCTGAGCTCGTCTTCAAGGATGCCAGATAAATCTAAGTACCGGTACATTTTTTTACCCACCTCCCTTTCTGTACACATGTTCAGCAAACACAACTCACACCTCTTCTTACAACCTTCAACCTCAGAGAAAGTGCATCCTCACTCAACATATGATAATTTGGCTCATAATACAATAATTTTAAAGCAACCGTACAATAGTTAACTGTTTTTTTTTTGTTTGTTTTTTTTTAATCTGGCATCTCTGCCTGGCATGGCAACTACTGCAGGTTCATGCAAACATGTTTATTTGCCCACAATAAACATTGAATAAAC
>JAVCKU010134188.1:0-12294 GCA_032273985.1 Hypsolebias coamazonicus
TGTACCTCTAAAATGTATTTTAGAGCAGTTAACTTGCTAACAAACACAAAAAAACCTCAGAAAATAATGAAAATTTCTGAAAAATACTGCCGTTTTGGCCAATGACGTCACTGGGGAGGCGGGCCGGATACGCAAAATGCCGGTTACCGAGGGAGCCGGATACCGAGGGAAACCTGTATATGTATATACAGTATATACTTGTATATACAGTACTGTATACATATACAGTACATATATATATGTGTATACGTGTGTGTGTGTGTGTGTGTGTGTGTGTGTGTGTGTGTGTGTCTATATATATAAACAGTAAGCCACAATTTGTAACATATTACAATCAGGTCTAATTTGTTGTGGTAAAACAAAGAAAGAAACAACAAACAAACAAACAAACAAACAAAATAATAATAAAGACACTTTCACACAAACACACACACACATTAGGAAAGAGGAAAAACAAGATAAAATAAATAAATACTGTAAAAAATAAGTGAGGGAGGAGGTGATCGTATCTGTCAGATGTTCAGTGACTATAGTGACGTAAAGATTAATACTTTAGAACGAGTAGTGTCAGTAATTATTCACTGGAAGGCCCAACAGCTTAGAACAGGTTCATACAGACTTGAATTCCTCGGCGTTTGGAAACACTGGCTGAGCACTGGCTCTAAAAGCGCTGGAGATTTGTGCACACGCACGTTGCTTCAGTTTTAAACTGCTTCAGACGTCTGTTGTGTGACGAGGTTCTGGATTTTGAGTCCAGCAGGGAGAAGAAACAGTCTGTGGCTTCAGCCCCGGGTCTGAAAACCACACCAACCATAAATAATAATTATATTAAACAAAACTAATAATTATTTAAAATCTAATAATTATTAAAAACAATTAATTATTTAAAACTGTATTTTTAAAAACTATTAATAATTTTAAAAATTTACATTTATTAAAATTATTATTAAAAACCATTAATTATTAAAAACTATTAATTATTAAAAACTAATTATTATTTAAAAAAACTGGCCTAAACCTCCATTTCTGAATCATTCTGCAGGAGATGAAGTTGTAAACGTGAGGCAGCTGCTGAGGTCGTTTCATCTTCTACCACTTGTTCATGGTCGGGTCACAGAGGCAGCGGGTCCAGGAGAGAAACCCAGACTTCCCTCTCCCCGGAGACTCTCCACTTCCTCATGGGGGATGTCAAGGTGTTCCCAGACCAGAGAGGAGGAACAATCCCTCCAGAGGTGTGGGTCTTCCTGGGAGTCTCCTTCCAGTGGGACATTCTCTGAAAACCTCCAAAGGAATGCAGGAGGCATTGTATTCAGAAGAACCTCCTCCTCTGACTCTACTCCTAGCTCCCGGATTATTGAGCTCCTCACCTCCTCTCTGAAGTGGAGCCCCCCCCCCCACCCCACACACAGGAGGCTCATTTCAGTTGCTTGGATCCAGGATCTGGGTTTTTCAGGGTTGAAACATAGACAAGTCCAGCGCTTTGCCTTTAGACTCAGCACTTTCTCCAACCGGAGCAACAGCCTCATTACTAGGCCCTGATCCATTCCATCTCCTGGTCCATCCTACCTCTGGTTGGAGCCTCCAGTCCAAAACCCCGTCTGCTGCTCCACTGCGGAGCAACAAAATAATGTCCACAGCCAACAGTTCTGCCAGCGGTGGACGCAAAAATAAAACATGATTTTCAAAAACTGATCACTCTGAACACATCCACAGGACTCGATGGAGGTCTGGTCACAAAAACTCTGCGTTCTGTGAGACTTCAGTGGAGAAGCTTGGGTCAGTGGGGTGCCAGCAGGACTCTGGGATCGTATGAAGACCAGCAGGACTCTGGGGCTTTATGAAGACCAGCAGGACTCTGGGATCGTATGAAGACCAGGAGGACTCCAGGGCCATATGAAGACCAGGAGGACTCTGGGATCGTATGAAGACCAGCAGGACTCTGGGACCGTGTGAAGACCAGCAGGACTCTGGGGCCATATGAAGACCAGGAGGACTCTGGGATTGTATGAAGAACCAGCAGGACTCTGGGATCGTATGAAGACCAGCAGGACTCTGGGGCTTTATGAAGTCCAGGAGGACTCTGGGAACGTATGAAGACCAGCAGGACTCTGGGATCGTATGAAGACCAGCAGGACTCTGGGGCTTTATGAAGACCAGCAGGACTCTGGGGCAGGATGAAGACCAGCAGCACTCTGGGGCCATATGAAGACCAGATGAAGACCAGGAGGACTCTGGGGCAATATGAAGACCAGGAGGACTCTGGGACCATATGAAGACCAGCAGGACTTTAGGACCATTTGAAGACCAGCAGGACTTTGTGGTCATACAGACCAGCACGACTCTTGGGCTGTATGAAGACCAGCAGGACTCTTGGGCTGTATGAAGACCAGCAGGACTCTGGTGTTGTATGAAGACCATTAGGATTTTAGGACCATATGAAGACCAGCAGGACTCTGGGTTCTGTATGGACCCACTTCTGAAACGGACCACTGTCATCTAAAACGACCCCGGTCTTCAGAATTTAAAGAAGTTCCTGCAGAATCTGGTCCTCACTTCTGTCACCACTCCATTACTCCTGCAGGAAGTGCTAGAGCTAGCTGCTGCAGCCGGTGCTTGTGCTCCTAAATGTTGACGGCCTGTGAAGGTGGTGAAGGTGTAAACATTTCAAAAGAAAAAGTTTTCACAAACTGCTGCGAAACTGTAGCGGTCGGAGAAATTCCAAGGCGGCAGCATTTTATGTACAACAGGTAAGATGTTAATTGTTTATAACTTCCACACATCACTTCAAAATGGATGAAATATCCCTTTAACACAGCAGCTACGAGGCTAGCGTTCTTTTAGTTGCGAGTTATTTTTATTCCTCCAAGGAAAACCAATAAATGCTGATTTATTTTGCAAGTTAAAAAAAATCTAATTCTGTTTTTTCAGCATAACTTTCAGATTTTAAAACGTGTTTGATACTTTTCCTCCTTAAAATGAATAAAACAATTTGAGCTTTAAACTTTTTGCTGTTTCTGAGCCTTTAATGAACTTTTCTGCTCGTGAGCTAATTGAGTCAGATTAGTCTACAGTTGGTTAAAATCAAGTTTTAGAAGATTTTTGTCATAAAATCATGAAAATATTTCTCCTTTTGCTCAGTTCTCTGGTTTATGTTTTAGTTGTTACAGGTTCCTTTTAGCCCACTGTCAGTTTTAATTTTTTTTTAATTATTATCATTTTTTATTTGTTTTGCTTTGTGTCTGGTTCTGATTGAATTTGGGAAGTTTTCCAAACCTCCTGCTGCCCTTGGGTCAAAATAACTCAAACTGAAGTGTGGCTGGTCAGGGCAGCAGGAGGGTTAATGAACTCCAGCGTTGGCTCGTGTTTTCTGTGTGACCGGAGGTGACGGGGATCATGGGAGTTCTCTGCACGGATCGCTTTAAGAATTGGACCGGAACCGGGTCAGTTCGGAGGCTTAAATGAGCCGGTGGATTTTGGAGGAAGCCGCCTGATGTTGCACCAGATGTGTGGCTTCCTGTTTCTGCACCTGCGCCGCAACGCGCCGCCTCGATAAACAAACCCAAAGTTTCTGTCGACTTCAGAGAAGTTTCAGGCAAATCCAGGCCGAGAGGAAAAATAACATCTCAACTCAATAAAAAAATCTGTTACATTGTAAACAAAGATCTCACATGATCAGAGTCAGGAGGACTCTACCACAACAAAGTTTAGCTCAACATCTGTAAAGGCAAAAAAAAAAAAAAAAAAAAGTTAGAATTTTATTCTGAAACTCCTCAAAAACACAGCACCGTTTCAGAAAATGTCTCTGTCCACAAGGAAACACTGAAAACACCCCACGGTGCTGCAGTAACTACACCAGGCCTGTTGGTGGCAACGTAACAAATTCACGCCAGAAACAGGAAACAAGGCTGTTTTTTGTTTGTTTGTTTGTTTTCTTTCCGATCCAGAACCTGATCCGGCTGGACCTCTGCTTCAGGATGTGGGTAAAGGTAAGACCATTAAAACAACTCGTAAAAAGATGTTCAACCTGGTTGGTTTTGTTCCTATTTAGAGTTTGAACTAAACTAACTAAAATATCATTAATTAGCTATTAGCATCAGCTAGCTGTTACTGATAGCTGTTAGCATCAGTTAGCTGTTGCTAATAGCCATTCGCATCAGCTAGCTGATGCTAATAATGGTTCGTGTCAGCTAGCTGATACTAATAGCCGTTAGCATCAGCTAGCTGTTGTTGCTAATAATGGTTAGCGTCAGCTAGCTGATACTAATAGCCGTTAGCATCATCTAGCTGACACCAATTGATGCTGAAATGGTCCAACATCTGGGTCATTTTTTTTTTTTTAACTAGTCACTTTAATTCAACACATTATTAATTTTAACACAGGTTAACACCTTCCTGCTGCCATGGGGTTAAAATGACTCAAGGCCTCAGTTTTAACAGTGAGACCTTGGGTTATTTTGACCTGATGGCAGCAGGAGGGTGCACCGAGTCTTCTGGGTCGAACTGCTAACCTGTTGAGCTTAAACTTTTCAGGGTTGATCTATTATTTATTACAACACTCCTGCTGCCATGGGCTCAAAACGACAAGGCTTCTGTTTTAAAACAGAGCCTGGAGAAATATTTTGACCCAAGGGAAGCAGGAAGATTAATAAAAAGTTTTTAATAATTAAACATTTCATAAAAAAGGGAGCCTCATGAAGACAATTTAAGACAGACGTCACCTTCTGTCATTATTTTCTGCTTGTTTCACATTTCCTCTTTTTGTTTTTTTTGTTTTTCTTTTTTCAGAGCTTTGTAAAATACAAATGAAAATGGAAACAAAGACCAGAGGAACTGAACCAACTCTTCAGCTTCTGACCCTCAGATGAGCAGAGAGAGACGCTGCCGGGTAAAACCAAAAGTTTCTGAAGAGTCAAAGACGTAAACAGACATCAGCTGCTTCATTTAACCTATTTAAGTCATTTAGACTAAGTCCGGCAGAACCGTCACTGAGTTTAAACACGTCACTTTTTATCTTTTAAATAGATTTTGAGCTGGAGGAGTTGCAATTTGTAACTCCTCCAACTCAACATCTATTTAAAAGAGGATGTCAGAACCGGATCATTTGTAACTTACAAACGATCTGGTTCTGACATCCTAACGCCTCAGCTTCTTGTTTCCACAACCTTTACTCTTCTTCTTCAGTTTCTCTACCAGGCCATTGGCGTTTCTTTCTTCTTCTGCTGTAGGTCAGAGGTCACACACTGACTTCCATCGTATCTCCGCTCAGTATTCTCTTTAATTTATTAAAATGTTGTACCTCCAACACAACCCCCCCCCGCAGAAACAAAATTAAAATGTGACGAGTCGACCGGAAGACTCTGCGGCTGTGGTTACCATGGTGACCACAAAGATAAGCCTTAACGTTTCCTTTCATCTTCACACGTCTTCTGCAGTCTCTTCATCATAAATTCGTCCATCCTGTCGGCTCATATCATTACAGAATGTTTTTGTGTCAACATATCTGCAGTTTTTTTTTTTTTTGTGTAGAAAAAAGCAGCCGACTCTTGAGATTTTACTAATTTTTCTAGAGTAAATTACTTCATTTCAGTCTCTAACATCAGCTAAATGTCTTTAAATAGTTTTCATTTTGTTTAAATATTAAAAAAAATAAATGTTTTATTACACTCCATTTCATCCCCTGAACCTGCAGAAGGATGCAGCTAACGTTGGCTGTATTTCAGCTGATTGATGAGGAACCTGGCGCCACCCTGTGGTCACCCTGCAGAATGCACCACAAATTAAATTCTTTAAAACATAACATTATTTTTTTAATTTGATTTCCATGTAACCAAACAATAATTTATAAAATTACATAACTTATACAGAGCAGTGAAGAACAAACAGTAGCTGAAGTGATGAGGGACGTTTTTAAAAATTACACTCGGCTTCAACACCGAAATAAATCTGAAAACCTTGTTCCTTGAAAAATAAAAAAAAAAGGACCTTGACCTTGAAAAGGTGAGCGTTAATTCAGAGTTCATGGTTTAAACCTGATATTAGGACATGTGAGATGGAGCTAGTGTTCCTTGTTGTCAGGAAGAGGAGCACACTGGTTTGAGATGTTCAGACTGGAAGCTGGATCCATTCAGGGTGCAGGCTCAGTGAAGCTGGAACGCTCCCCAGAAGGTGTCATCGTTCTGAGCTTCTCCGCTGACCTCCAAGCTGACACGGTCTCCTCCTCTCAGCTTGATGACCTTCACCGCCATGACCGAGCCTCCTGCAGGAGCCGAGGCCTCCACCAGCTTCTGACCTCTCCTCGAGGAGGAGGAGGTCCGGCTCAGCCTCACAGACCCGCCCTGACCACCCTTCATGAAGACCACCTGAGCGTAGATGAAGTACGGAGCGGGCTCGGTTCTGCTGCAGTAGATGGAGTTGTTCCTCAGGAGGAGGGAACAGGAGTCGCAGCTCAGATGGTCCTGCCACGATCGACCGTCCACAGCTGCAGGAGAAAACAAAGGATTTACAAGAAGAGACCAACACTTCCTTCATTTTATTTCCTTCAAACCGTCCATTTAAAATGTTTCTAACTCAGCAAAACAGAAACTGGTCCCAGAGGAGGAAAGACTCATGAACAGAACCCAAAGGACCGGATACAGAACCCAGGAGGACTCCAAAGGATCGGAAAGTAACGTTTAGGATTAGTTATTCCATTTTTAGATAAAAGCAGGAAGTTCTGATAATAATTTACTCAAACAAGCAGAATGCTTGTCATGGCTCAGTGGTCAGGGTAGTGGTCTCACAATCCTGAGTGTGCAGGTTCGAGCCCAGGTTGCCTCAGGAAGGACACTCGGCACAAAACATTTACATAAATCTGTACTTTGTGTTAAATTGCTGTGGCAACCCCAGCAGCAGGGAGCAGCCGGAAGAAAAACATTAAAATATAAAATAGAATCATGTTCTCGAGTGGTAGCCTGTTAGTCCTCAGAGCATGTGTTGGAGATGACTCTCCATCACGTCCTGGGTCTTCTTTGGGGTCTCCTTCTAGTTGGACATGTCTTAAAAATAACCCCTAAGGAGGTTTCCAGGGTTCATCCCTACCACATGTCTGAACCTCCTCAGCTGGCTCCTCTGGACGTGGAGGAGCAGCGGTTCTACTCCGAGCCTCTCCTGAAGAACTGAACTTCTCACCCCATCTCTAAGGGCGAGTCCATCTACCCTGCAGAGAGGACTCATTTGGACTCTTTCAGTCTCTACTCAGAGTTCAAGACCAGAGGTGAGGGTATGAACGCAGAACAACAGTAAACAGAGAGCATCTCCTTGCAGCGCCGCTCCCTCTTCACCATAATGGACCAGCACAGAGACCACAATACTGCAGAAGCTGCACCGGTCCCTCTGTTATCTCACATTCCATTCCTCACTGAGAACAAAAACCAGATATTTCATCTCCTCCACTTGAGGCAGAACCTCACCCTAAGGTGGACAGTCCACCTTTTTCTGACTCATCTGTAAATCTGACGAGTTGAGGTTGTTACGGGTGAATAGCTGTGGCAGCCATCTTAAATGATCGGTTTAATCCGGTGTTGACAATTTCTAATAATGAATATTATTTATTTATTACTAAAGACATGTTTTCTTATTTACCCTGTCAACTAGTAGACAACTGTTAAGCTGTTTCATCTAAATGATCCTTCGTTTTATAATTACCAAGGTGCAAAACTGTTTTGATTTAGATAGTTGTTTTTATATTTTCTTTTTTAAAGAAAATAAACCAGTTTTTTCAGAATAAAGAAGTTTTGTGAGTTTAGCCTCTAAATAAAACAAAACTGACGGATAAACTTAATTTGTCATTACCTGTTAATCAAATTATAAACAGATTATTGGGATTAAGCTATTTACAAATAAAAATAATATCATTAAAAATGAGAGTTAAAAGGTGATAATTCAAAGTTTACAGGTCTCTCTTGTAAATGAGTCCTCGTGGCTCAATGAGGCTAGCCTGTATAAATAAAGCTTGAATGAAAAATTCTATATGAACAATTGAGTAGCTGCTCAGATTGTGCTTCTTATAAAGCAGCTGCCTTCGCTATATTTTTTATCATTTATATTCTGTCATGTTTTATAATGATCAACTCTAATATTAATAACATTTAATAATTTCACATCTTTAGTGGTCCATCTGATTCAAGGCGAACCTCAGGGTCGAGTCATCGGTCCCTTTCTGTTCAGTTACAGATTTGTTAAAAAGATAATCAGAAAAAGACGTGAACTTACATGTTACCAGTTCGATGTATGAAGCAGACGTTCCTGTAAACAAACAAACATATAAATTCACATTTTTCTCTTCTCTGAACATTTCATATTCATAACAGTAGCTAATTAAACGTGTTTGTTACTGGAAAAAATACAATGTCTCAAAATTAAATGATGGAAAATTAGCTTTAGCTGATTAAAAAGAAAAGTTAAATAAGTAACATTTACCGGTACTTATGTTATTACAGTTTTTATGTTATTTTTAAAACAGTATGATCTGAGGTCAGATTTAACAATACTGTATTATTTTTTAAGTACCTGATGGTGTGACATTTCCACTTCGCATTGCAGCGAGGACACCGTCCTTTAAAATAATATAAAAAAAAATGTGTTTAAAGTGTTATTTTGTTTTACTTTGTCTCAGTACAGAACTATACTAAGTACTAAAGTAAAAATACAGTTTTCTACCATATTTTAATTAAATTTAAAGTTTGAATTTATGTTTCTCTTGTAAATGAGTCATCTAGTCTCAATGAGACTAACCTGTTTAAATAAATGTTGAATGAAAAGAAACAAAAATCAAAAACAGCTTTAATATTTGCTTTGTTTTGTTATTTATTTAATCTTTGTCTTTTATGTGATTGTTGTTCTTGTAGAGGAAATGGGGCTTTAAATATATTGTTAATGATCAGTTATGAGTTAAGCTCATAAAACATGCATTATTGTGCAAATAACCTCGTGTGTGGGCACCACCTCTCTGTCAGAGAGGAACAATCAGTCTCTATTTACACCAACATAAAGTAACTTGAACGTGAATTCTTTTCTCATGTTTAAAGTGCATTACTAATCAGTTAATACACACCGATGCCAAAATAATCACAAATTCCATTGGTTTTTATTTATTTTATTATAAAAATAATAATCTGTGATCTGGTGAATATCATGCATGACAAAGTTAACTGAATATCCAATGATGTCGAATCAAGGTCTGATTGATGAGGAAACTTAAGACAGGACTGTTTTGTTCCTAAGCTGAACTCTGTTTAAGTTTAATGTGCAATTATTGTGATGTAAGGTCAAATAAGGCCTGAGATGTTCTGGTGACTGAGAGGTTGAAGTTTCCTCAAAGTCCACCTGTCATCGATTGGAGGGACGAAGGTCCGGCCACTGGTTCTGGAGGTCAGCTGGGAGTTAGCGCTCCTCTGCGGTGTGACTCTGGTTGCCTGGCAGACAGCTCTCGGGCCAAAGCCAGTCCGGTTCTGGTTCTGGTGCTGGGTTCTGTATTTTCCCGTCCCGTCATGAGACGTCTGCAGAAAGGATCTTCTCTCCTCTCTGAGGTGCGTGTCTCTGGAGTTTTTCTGAAGTCCAGAGAAGTGTGTAGGCTTCGGAGCGTCTCCAAAGTGTGAGTGTTTCCTCCAAAAGTTTCTCTCTAAACGTTAAACTTGCTGTGTGTGCAGAAACAGATGAGACTGAACCACCTCGAGAGGCGTGGGTCTAACTTTTGGCTTGTTTTTATAAATATAACGTCCTGTCTCTGCTTGAAAAGTTTTCGTTTTAAAAGAGAAAATAAGATAAATGTATTACCTTAAAGAAAGATTACTTAAAACACATTTTCATGAATAAACATTCCGCATATGACATATTTTGAATCAAACTTAAAACATACTATGTTAAACTTGCTGTTTCGACTGTCCATCTCCTGGAAAGGAATGTCAGTTTGAACAAGCAAAGGGTTCTTATGTTGTTATCTTCATGGGAACGAGGGTGAGAAATATTCCTTTTCAATAAGACGAGTTATCAACGTAGCCAGTTCAGATGTTTTAAAACTCCGAGGTCACTTGAACACAAGCTCATTGAAACAGTCTTTCTGTTTCCTGGGAAAATGAGTTCATATTTCAGTGATGTTAACACAGTGACAGTTTCTTATAACGTCAGTGTCAAAGTGAAAAGTTTGTGAGCTAAGACGAATATTTGAAAAACAATGTCTGTTCATTCCAAAGGGAATCTTGTTTCTAACAGTTTCAAACACAAAACCCAGGAACGATGTTTGTTTAACGTGAGGTGAACTGTCTTCTGAGGTGAGGTGTTCCCCCTGCATCCTTATGAATCTTTAACCTTTAGACTTTTATTTTAAATTTGACCCAATCACATGGAAACCTCTGCAGAGATATTCTGTTAGATTGAGTAATTTAACTTTATTTAGTTGATTTTCTGTCTTTTGATCACAGTTAAATTCAGGGAATTAACTTTTCTAATAAAACTTGTGAATGAGATGAATTCAGCTTCAAGTCGTTTGTACAGTATTTTTGTTCCTGAGGAACCTTCAGTATTAGATGGTGCTGCCCCCTAGAGGTCAGAAATTAACGCAACCAGGTTTTCACATCAACCCTCCTGCTGTCCTGACCCCAGATTATCGGAGGCCTTTGACCCTAGGGCAGCAGGAGGGTCAAACTTACTCAGAGTGGCTGAAACTGAGTCTCCAATCCAACTGAGAGAAACTATTTCTGACCAGGAAACTCCTTTAACTAAACTCTGAGAGTTTCCAGGACGTCTTTGGTTAAAACGTATTCATATTTTTAATTTTTATTTATTTTTAAAGGTGAATGCACATCGGTGAACATGAGCCTCCCTGTAAACAAAACAGTTTTAACCGTGATGACTCATTTTTAATCTGTTGCAGTTTACTGGTTGATAATAAAATGTGTCAAAAAGGAAAAAGATCATAAAATATACACAGACAAACAATAACAGCTCAGATACATGTAAATAGAAATACAACAGAAAATATGTCCCCCCCCCCCCCACACACCCCCACACACAAAAAAAAAAAAATAATTAAAAAAAAAAAAAAAAAAAAAAAATCCAGAATGTTCTGATGAAGAGTTTTTATAAAAAATCTTTTGGAGCTTTCTTAAAAAAAGTTTTATTAATTCAATACTCTACTTGTGAACCATCAAGCAATGATCTGATAATTAATGTAAAAAATAAACATGTTTATTAAAGTACAAACATCCTGTCAACTCAGGTTTTATTTGTTTCATGCTTTAAAGATAAATTTAACAGTTTTGAGCACTTTTTTAAAAAGTTCTCTGAGTTTAAGATGTTCAAATTCATTCTGGCATCATAAACTCACAGTGTTCAGATTTAAACATTTATTTCAAGGTTAAACTGTTTTTAATTCTTTATTTTTTATATAACAACCAAACATCTGTAATAAAAAAATAACTTTGCAACTGATTCAAAACTCTGATTGAAAACGTCTGTCTGAACTCGTATTTAGATAATTAATATTTATTTATTTATTTATTTAACTAAAACGCTTGCCATGATGTTTGAGATAAATAATATTTACATTTACTTCTGTAACAACTTTACAGATGAAAATGATCCCTCAGGCCAAGCGGAATAAGTTTATTAAACTGGATTTAAAAGCACAAACCTTCAGTAATTATTGTTTATTTTTGTAAACATGATTAGAAACTGGCAACAAATGTTCTGCCTGTATTTTGGAGCACATTCTTGTGTTTTCTTGACACTGGATAACTGCAGAGTTCAGACAATTAAGCACATTTTATTTATAAATAAATACAAGCAGAAAGACAACAACAAACAAATAACAGCGGACGTCCAGGACGCTCACCTGCAGCGGTCTGGATTTGATGGAAATAAGAAGCGTTGCCATGACGACCAGGGACAAGGTGAGGAGGCAGCACCACACCTGCAGCAGCAGGATCCTGTGAGACGAGCGGGGCGGAGTGTCCATCCTGTCAATCCGGGACAGAAACACGGATCAGTTTGGGTTTTCTGAATCGACCGAAGAATCATGATCGTCCTCCACTGACAGCAGGGACGATCAAGTTTTTTACATGCGTTGCTTTGTCTGCTGCTCAAGACCCACTGGAGGGATTTTAATTAAACTCTCAGAGATGCATCAGTGTTCATCTACAACTGATTACCTTTGTGATGCAACCCATTTCAAGATGGCCGCCACAGCCAACTGACCTGACCTGACACATATGGTCCTGTTCTCAGGGACTGACTGACTCCCAGCAGCTTCTTTTATGT
>JAVCKU010134193.1:0-12294 GCA_032273985.1 Hypsolebias coamazonicus
GAGTCCTCGAGGCTCAATGAGATTAACCTGCCTAAATAAAGGATGAATGAATCATCATCATCATCATCATCATCATCATCATCATCCTCCCCCAAACTTTGTCCAGATGTTACGAGTGTTAGATATTCATGTAGACTGGTCCTGAGGTTTTAAATCTGCTAAGAGATGGGATTCTAATGAAATTATGACCCGGTTCTAACTGGGTTAAACTGGACCAGCAGCTCTAAAAAGAATCTCCCATGGATTCAATATCTGTCAAGTAATATAGTTTATTCTGCTTGCCACATCACGTAGAAAGGCTTTTGAAGCACTGTCTCATATTTTCCTCATACAACAATCCACATAAGCTCCGTTGAGATCAAACTTAGCCACGCCCCCTCATACACGTGACAGGAAGAGCGCCTCTTCTGTGAAAGGAGGAGTCTAGGGCCTATAGATCTGTAATGCACAGAAGAACTTTTTTTTTTTTTTTTTTTTTTTGAGCTGCTTTAGGCAACAGGTAAAATAATTTATCCATAAAACATTTAGGATTTCGGTTGTTTAAGCTTTTTTATTAAATCTTTGTAAAAACTTTGCATGAACTTTGTGTGTTGGGTAAATAAATGACACACTGTACACAAGGATGCAGCAAAATGGGGACCAGGGGGCCACTAGACCCTCCTAAATATTTGCTGACCCCGGTGTGGTAGTTGCTGAGAGTCAAACCTAATGTAGATTAGGAGTGCCAACAGACTGCACAAGATCTTGGTTGAAAACTCTGGCTGCAGCTTTGAATTCTTTTAGGTGATATTAGTTTGGTTTCTGGATATACGCTGAGGAGATAAAGGTGATTGAGTGGTCTCAGTAATGTCAAGTAGAAAATAGAATCCATATCTGAAGTGTTTTCTTCCTCAAAGCTTATACATCATGTGTCCTGTTAGATAAGAGCGCACATTCCGGTTTAGCGTATGTTTGGTGTGCCACCCTGTTATGTGCCCGGCATACTGGCCTTATCGTTTTGTCCCTTTGGACAGATTTTGGGTTGGCCAATCAACCTTTGATTTTTTTGGGGGCCCACCTATCAATAGGCTGGTCCCAGGGAGTTTGTTGTCTCTCTCACAGGGTCCCTCATGGATGCACTTCTTTTTTTTTTTTTTTTAACAGCCTCTCTCTTTCTGGGCCACCTTGTTTGGACCTTTCTATTGGCCGCCCTGGGTTTTGTGGGGCCTTTGTTTTTTCTTCATCCGGGAGCTGTGGCCTGTAGCCAGTGGCCTTAGCACCACAGGACATTTTTGTTCACTTTTTGTATTTTTGTAGTGGTTTTGGCCTGGTGTGACCAATTGTCCTGTTTTTGCTGTGTTTTGCTACAGGTGTTTTTGTAGTTTTTTGTGTGTGTTTGTTTTAGTCAGGTATCCAAAGCGGCTTCGACGGCCCTGTATAGGGTTGGCCCGCTGCAGTATCTTTTTGCTCTGTTTGACTGGCTCGCCAGGTCCTCCTTTAAGTTAATACTTTGGGTTTCTTGTTGGACACGGGAAATAATGTTGTTTTCTTTTTTCTTCCTTTTTTTCCAGGAACCAGCTGAAAAATAAATTGAATGTTTGAACCCTCCTTATCATGTTTTCCTTTTAATATGTTGTTTTCCTGGTGGACGTAATATATAAGGCTCGTCAAAACTCCAGATTTTGTTGTTAGTTGTTCCTCATATTAATAAGGGGCTGATCCAAACTCTAAATTTAGTTTTTCCCCAGTTTTTTTTTCTTGTGTAGTGAGGCAGAGTTTTTGTGTGTGCAGGTGAGACAGCTGCAGTGAGTTGGGAGCTTGATTGGCAGTTTGGGGTGTGGTGGACGTAACATATTAAATGGGACCCGAACATTAACAGTGAACCCCGGCATTGTAAAAGCTTTCCAGAGGGGCCCCAGAACCAACCTGTAAAGAGAAGTAGCAGATCGTTTCAAGACTTTAGGTCTCTTCGGCCTCGGCTCTCCTGCCATGTTGATATCTGGAAAAAAGTCAATAAAATGTGTAAGGCAAAAAATATTGTGCAATTCCACTAAATAATACAACACAATCAGTAAGTATCAGAGCATCCTCAAACTCATGGAAAAAATTTTTATCCTTTAATGAGCTAAATGCAAAAGTCAGTTAAAACGTTTAATTATAAATCGTAGGGCACAGAAAAACTGCCAGAAAGCAAATGGATGAACTATTTTATAACTTCCACTAGACAGAGCTGTTGGGCCTTTTGGAAACAATTCAAATCCTCATCAGTTCAGTCAAACAGCAATGAGACAAACGTTTGTAAGACGACAAAAACAACAACAATAACAACAAAAAGCACAACAACAACAACAACAACAGAAAGAACAGTCCAGAAATCCCTCGTCCATGAATAAATGTGAATAGTGTGGCAGAAGTAAACTGGGATGGACAGAAACTTCAGGTAGGAATGTTGCAGGCAATTTTCTTCATACAGTGGTGAAGATGAAGCAGTGATCTGGTCCAGATGTTTTACACAGACAGATGCAGAAGAGTTTTCAGATTGTATCTAATCAAATTAATCATCAAACTCCAAGTCTCTTGATATACTGAGAGTTGGTGTCGCTATCAATGAGCTGTGAAAACCGCCAGAGCAAAATATTTCTCTGACATTATTGCTCCGTGTTCTTTATAATAAAATCAACACTGTCCTCAGTGCACATGAACCGGTCCCTCTGGAAGCATCCAGAGAACTTTGTGATAAGTTTCTTCATTTTTTTCTTGGACAAAGTTAGTAACATTAGGACTTGTATCTCTTTTCCATCCCATGACCACTGTCACAAACATCACCTTCTTTTTGTATTAAACAGAGATCTAAATTATGCAGAAGCCCATTAACTCACCCAGCGTTTGTCCTGCGAGCACCCTGCTGTTCTCTCCGATCACAGCCCCCCAAGCATGCCTCTCACTGGCATACTGGACGAAGGCATAGCCTTTGTGCACGGAACATCCCAAAACCCGGCCGTACTTGGAAAATATGCTCTCAACATCTGACTTATTCACCATTGCTGTATTCAAGTTGCCAATAAACACCCGGGAGTTGATGGACCTGGGGTCTGTCTTGTTTGTCACATTACTGGTCTGGACCTTCAGCGACATGCTGGGGAGGTGGAGGGCGTGGCCAAAGAATGAATTTATTAGAAGAGGCAGAAAGTTGGAATTAAATTCTAGAAAGAAGAGGAAAGAAAACTGGTGTTAGTTAAAATAACCAACATCGGGGGGGGGGGGGGCTGTTATAACAAACCATCTCACTGAGAGTCACTGGAGGTTTGTATTCATGACTATCCACCTTATTCCTGGGGCTCTACTGTATAAATGATTATGGGTGCAACTTCCTATCAGACACCGAAAGTTGTACCCATGATTCACGCAAGGCAGCATGGGGGCCAGGAATAAGGTGAATAGCAAACCAATTAATAAAGTACTAATCAGTGTAGCATGAAGCTGCACTGCTCTAACTGTGACCCTGACCCTTATTCATCTTCCAGACTCACCATGAATTGTGTTTTGTAATGTTACCTCTGACTTCAATAATGTCTGATGTTTTTCTACATATTTCTCATCAGGGACACAGAGTCAGCTACAGTCTGAAAAACGTTTGCCTTATTCTTCCTGTTTCTAAGAAATAAAAACAAATCATTAATGAAATTTGTTTTATTGGATTAACAAGTGTGAACATGAATAAATTTGATTGTTGTTCTCAATCATTATACTGTAATGAAATCATGTAAAATATTACAATGTGGATAACATATTTCTCTGTTCTGTTTTTCAGAAAGTGATTATTCCTTCAGATGCACCTGTCGTGAGCAGGCTTTGAGCTGAAGCTGTTTTCTTCAGCAGGGTAATCACAATGTCCCTGAGGGCAGTCAAAATAATCTTCTCAGAGCTGTTAAGACTGAGCAGATCATCTCCGGCTCCGAACCGGAAGATGGTTTGTCTGTGGACCACATCCTAGAGGTCGTACCAAGGTCTACTCGTTCAACTCCTAAACAGATAAAAATGTTGCTCAGCTACAATTGTTAGAAGTAAATAACTGCATAAGATGAAGCCTTTTTCCACTGCAAGACTCACGTTCTTGGCTTGAAGTCCAAACGTACAGATGGTACTGATGGACAGTGTACCTTCTCATTAGCAGTTGCTCTCAGACCCCTGAAGCTGTCACAGTGACCGTAAGCTACCTTGGGCAGTTCCCGGCGAATCCTCCTCATGGTGTGTCTGGTCTGATCCACCAGAGAACCCCAGAAAGATGAGTGACCTGGTGCATTCAAGCTGACCCAGTAAGGAGCAGAACATAGTGTAGGATTACCGAACTTGCGGGTTACCTGAATGTAGGATGTGAGAACAGGGTTAACTGTCCATCCTCAATTAATTGTTCAGACTACTTCAAGTCCAGAAATATTAATTGTTTAATTATATCACGGATTCACTTCTTTTTGGATTAATTCAATTCTAGTGTGACCAAAAATGAATATGCTGTTTAGTGACATGAGACGTTACTTATATTTGACCCATCAAGTAAATGAGGTCATTTATTTAACAGATCATTAAAATAAGATCAAAACATGTACACTTGATTAGTTCTGATCAGCTTCTTATGACATAAACATCAAATATCTTAAGAAAGACAACAGACTCAAGTTATGAGATGGTAAACAACTTATCTGAAGGCACTTTTCTTAATGTTACTGGTGAAGAGAGGTTTTAGAAATAGGAAGAAAGGAAGAGAGAGGGGAATTATCTTGGGTAATGTCAACCAGGGATGACACGCTCTCCATAGTGACTCCAGCTAAACTCCAAGTACGCTCTTGGTAAACATCAGTGACTCTTTACCTTTGGAAGACGTTCAGTCTAGACTCCGGTAAGAATTGGCACCCCCAACATTAGACGTAAAGAGGATCTTCGGTCCAGTTGATGTCTGAGCTGGTCTTGTGCGTGTTTACTTTTTAGCGTCCCCTGAGGTTCGCCTCGGTCGACCGGAAGTAGCGGCAGTCCTAGTTGGTTTCCAAAATAAAACATTCCTCAGAAGGAATTTTTATTCAAAGGTCTTGGGGCTTTTACGTAAAGCCCCCCGTATTGCTCTGCGTACGACCGTATACAGAGCTACGGCGTACGTACGCAGAGGTACAAGCGTACCCCCGCAAGGATTGTGCGCACAAAGCTCAATTTTTATGACCGCGTAAGCAAACGCGGTGTCACACAATAAACTCCCCGGCGCCGGACTGTTTTGTATGCAACACCAATGTATTAAATTCCCCCTTCTTCATCCCTGATCTGGCCTTTTCTTTTTTTTTGCCAAAAAGCAGTGATCGCTTCCTCCTCTGTTGACTCCATGACTGAAATGATGAGAAATGAATGAATTTGTCATGAGCGAATTAAAGTCAGGTCCAACGTGGCTGCAGGAGGTTCTGGAGATTTCCTGGTGTGCTAGTGTGATGTGTGGGCTGCAGGACCAGCGCTCCCTGTGTTTTTTAATTTTTAGAACTTTTTATTAACAACATATAAACACAGAACACCGCTGCAGCTGGAGCTGCCAGCTCTCACCTTTTTTTCCGACCTGTCAATCAATTCAGTAGGCGTGTCAGCAAATGACCAATCAGCAACCTCAATTTGTCCTGTAGGTAAATGCTCCTCGTCTGTGGAGCTGTCTGAACCTGACGAAATTAAGGAAATCACGTCAAGAATTTGGCATGAAAACGCGCGCATGTACGTGAGAACGTATGCTGGGGTGTGGGGCTGAACTCTCTGTGTACAGTACGCTCGTATGGACATGCGTACGGACGGACGCAGAGCTATACTGGGGGCTATACTCCCTCTTTGAGAGTTTTGGGGCAACATTCACTTGGAATGTGACAAAATCCCTCCTCTTATCTGAAGAAATCACACTGAAACCTATCAAAACTTGACTGATGTCAAAACCATCCACACAGTGAAGCATGAGAAGGTGTTCAGAGCCAATGCCACTCACATAGGGCCTCACAAGCAGCCCCACAGCTGACTAACCATAATAGCAAATGCTACCCAAGCAGTGGCAGATACCTTAAGCGAACACTGTAAAGCGTACAAGATGAAGCAACTCCCAATTTGTTACTGGAACCTGTATAGTGAGTGCAAAACCCAGAACTATTTGTCAATAACCCCAGTAATGAACCAACATTATTATCACCGGAATTGGGCGTGTATATTTCATCCTGTTAATGCCTGGCACGAAGACTGGCTAAATATGACGCTGCCATGGGTCTGGGTCGTCCCTGGCTTGCCCCATTTTGAAGGTGACTTTGTAGAGGGGTATACCAGGACTCACATGGGCCTACAGGGACCATATTTCTCTGACATGTATTTGCAAAAACTGCCAAAACCCAATGAGCTCCTTAATGCACCGAAAGGTGATTTCGACAAGATAGACAAATGTGTAGTCAAACAAATTTTCATCAGCCTTAATAACTCAGTGTGGGAAAGTACCGGAGCGTCAACCAGATGCCGGCTGTGGGAAGCTGAAGTGGTTGTCATGTCTACTTGGCGCTACGACTGCACCGAATTGCAAAGAGAAAAAACAATTAAGATATTGCTTCAAACTTGGCATGAATATCATCATAAAGACGACTCACGAACCTGGTGGGAATTTCAAGAGGAGGAAATAAGAGGATGGGTAGCCCCTTGTTTACATCATTCTTCTAACTATTGGACTGGATACCAATTCTTAGCAACCGTTTACTCCAAGGAACAAGACATACGGTCAAGTGCTTTGTATCGCCCAGACCAATATGTCAGCCCCTGACCATGGCATATGGTTTGCAATAAGGAACAAACTGTATGTACAGTTAGCTTAGCTCGTAGACCCTGTTATGAGATCCCTGGGTGGGAAAGCTATTGCCAGAGCCATTATGTTGTTCCACTCACGCAGCTGAAGTGGTGTGGAAGAAGTACAATGACAAGAAGTGGAGGAGATCCATACCTGATGGTTCAAGCTGCACAAAAGCCATTTTAGAGCATAAGCTGAAAACCAGAAACATATTCAGGGAGTGATTGTCCCCTTTGTCTCAGATTCAATGATTGCTCTAGCCAAAGGACATGCGCTGAGACGACGCGTAAGCCTTAGTGATGGGATACATGACAACGAATGGGTAGGCCCAAATAGAATCTATTCTAATCTCACTTGTCGTTATCCAGAGGAAAGCTGAAAAAATGCAGCAAGGGGAAAGAATAACATAGCTATGCTTGGTATGAGACCGTACGTTACACAGTAGGCCGCAAAGTCACAGAAGTAGTGTATGGAGTTGGAGAAGTAATCAAAGAAGGCGGAAAGAAAGTTGAAGGATGGATGGTTGACCTTTTCCTTCAGATTTGGCCTTATTTGGAAAGCTTGATTGGTGTGAATAGCTGTTGCCTTATTAGGATGTGTGCTCTTACAAGAATGTCTCAAGGCCATGTGTCGCCCTTGGGGAATGAACTACAAGCCACTCCCTCCTGAATCGGGTGCTGGCTAAGCTTAAAACCAGAACATCAAGGAAGCAGTCTTACTTCCAGCCCGGAGCAGCAGGGAGCATGACTCAAGAACCCCTCGTCATCAAATCCAACATGGAATGTCAGATAGGAAGTACCACCGCAACAGATGTGAGTACACCCTTTTGGTGGTCAATCGGTACCACGGTGTCCACTCCGACCAACTGGTCACATTGTCCTTCCCACTTCAAAGGAAGCATGGTAGAATATTATTTGATATTGGTTGCATGGATGTGCTACTGTCACACAGGTGAGTGGGGTAAAGGGCGACTAATGCGATTCCCTATGGCCCTCCAGGCCTATGCCAGGGCGACTAATGCGATTCCCTATGGCCCTCTAGGCCTATGCCAAGCTGATTGTAACCCATGCAAAGCTCAAGAGACATGAACTGATACCATCCTTGTTTGTTACCTACTTGCTGGGATGGGTTAAGCCCACGCTTTGACAAAATGGGGGCTCTTGGCTTGGCTACTAGTAGATTCCCTAGCCGTGGCCCTTGAGTGTGTGGCCGCACTCACCCCTTTGTTGATACCCCTCACAAGCTGTGGAAACGTAGCTAGAAGAATCGTGACAGCAGTGATGGAGGGAGCCATTTCCATCACTGTTTTGACCCATTTGTTGTACCAAACCCTGTCCTTACAGCCGCAGAGTAGACACCTTTGGTCCCTGAAACTGGCTATCTTGATAGAGTGGGGTCTGGGTTAGGGATTGTGTTCCGTGTTATACTGGATCAGTCTCTGCACCACAGTACCTATTGTTGCTTGGATGATGACTTATGCTGCTGTCTTCAAAAGATGTCGTGAGCCTTCCCCTGCTGCACCGGAGGTGAGTGAAGACCTATAACCAGTGGAATCTCCTTGGCTTAGATCCCTGACCTTTCAATGAAATAGAAATCAATCATTGTAACCAACCCTGCTTAACCCCTCCCTGCTAACACTATTATTAGATAAAACTTGTTCAACTCAGGGTCACATCACCCGATGGGATACCCGATGTCGGCTGACGGCCTGTATAGGCCCAGTAACGGTTAGGGGCCTCGGAAAGGTGATGAAGCCCGAGAGAAAAAAAAAAGATAATTTAAAGAGTTGGATTTTGAACTTGATTAAATATTGTCATATTAGAGAGTAATTTCTGTTTTATCCCTTCTTGTTGTCATAGGAACCTGATGTGACCTGCTGTTACTGCCATCTGGGCTTGGCAGAAACGATATAGCTCTGGGCTGTTAGATCGTCTTGGTGGTGCCAGCGCTGTCATTCCAATGTGGTGGCCGCAGCCGTGGTGAGTGGCATCCTTGACCTGGATGAGCCACCTAGCCTACCACAAGTGTCAGCTGAAGTATGTCTGGAGACGGAATGCACCTGTAAAATCATTTGGACCTCAGCTTTGAATGTTACACTCTATCTGCCGACGGGGATTATCCAACCACGAACCTCATACTATCCCATGGTAACAAAGTTGTGGGAAAACCTAAACAACGCAACCAGGTTTGTGGCCATTCACCAGTTCACAGGGCAGCCCTTGGTCCGTGGACCGGCTTTTGCGGTTCTTCAGGAGTCACCGGCACCCTTGCCTCCCGACAGTCCCTATCTCTTTGGGGGCAAGCCTAGGGGCCACTGTTCCATTGGTCCCCACTCTGGTGATGCCAGTAACTCGGGCCGTGGACACAAGTCCCAGTACCAAGATCCGATTGGTACCACCCTCGACTGAAGCGGTCCAACACCAGGAACCGACAGCTAGCCCTTCCGACCCACAGACCAAAGAGACTCAGTCCAAAATCAAGCCCATGGAAGGGAGGATGACCTCTCCTGAGACACCCATCCTCCCAGAATTGTCCACATTGGAGTCCTATCTTGACCACTTTCTGTGCAACAAAGTAGGCCCTCCTAGCCCTGGGGCATCGTACGTCTTTGATCCTACTAGTCCAGACGTCCCTGACCCCGCTAGTCCAGATGTCCTTGACCCTGCTAGTCCAGACGTTCCTGATCCTACTAGCCCTGAAGGATCTCCCCTTCTTGACCCAACTACTCCAGAAGAATCTGACCTTCCTGAGCCAACCAGGCCTGACGTTCCTCATCCAACTAGCCCTGACGGATCGGAATCGATCCCTGAAGAGCCAACGCATGAACAACCACAACAGCAGGTAATGAATGAAGATGCTGCTGTCCAGCCTAACAGAGGGTGGCCCATAATAGAACTCATAACCCCTGTTGGGTCTCCCATGGGAAATGAAGCCCCAATCTCTCAGTCTACAGGGCCTACCAATTTTCTAGCTCAGCCAATGGTTGAGGATGTGTGTTCTCCCGTCGATCCGAGATCCCAGGAGATAACTACACCCCAACCAGACAGTATACAGGACATTGACCCAAACGACTTATTGGTGTTAGATTCCTGGGACATCTCTGACGATGAGGACAGCAGCCCTGGGCCCAGTGATACTGAGGATCCCATGCTGAATCGCGAGGAGCCAATTGTCCTGGACTACGATGAAGACATCTTGAGTGTGGATACAGATGATGACGATGATGATTGGCTTGAGGCTTAATTAAGGGAACAGTCTGATTCCACGAAGGGGGTGTCGATACGTGTAGTTTTATGTGGAATCTGACAAGTATGGGAATACTCTGTACCCCCATGAGATGATGGTAATTTCCAGTACAGCTTGGGGAATTTTAGGAATATGTGTGTTTGGAATTTGGCTCAAGTTAAGTGATAACCTATGGCTGGGAACAGGTCCTGAACCTCCAGCACAAAGGTCCATTGTAATGCGTTTACATGTCCCTAGGCACAAGAGTCAAGTGATAGCATGTGGATGAGGAACCGACTCTTCAGCTCAAAGGTCCATTCCAATGTGTTTACATGTCCCTACGCATAAGAGTCAAGTGATAGCATGTGGATGAGGAACCGACCCTTTAGCACAAAGGTCCATTGTAATGTGTTTACATGCTTTCTGCCATGATGTGCTCACTTATGTAGGAGAATAGGCAGCAAAATACCTTTCACCTTTACACTTTTCAATAATTATACGAGGCTCGTTCAAGTCTCAGAATAATAATTAGTGATTTATAAACGGGTTCACTTCTTTTTGGGTTAATTAAATTCATTCATGTGACCAAGACGAAATGATAGTGAAATGAGACGTTAATCATATTTTGACCCATCAAACAAACGAGGCCATTTATTTAATAAATCATCAAATTAACATCATAACATATACACATTGATTGGCTGATTCATTTCTTATGGCATAAAACATGTCGGACATCTTAAGCAAGACAACAGATTACGTTATGGATGGTAAAATAACTTATCTAAAGGCACTTTTAACTTTGTTACTGGCGTAAAAGTTTTAAGGAAAAGTTTTAAGAGAAGGAGATAAGTGTTTAAAGCGAAGGATGAAGTAAGAGGAGGGAGTTATCTTGGGAAATGAGTTCAACCAGTTTTTGCACGCTTTCCAGGAATATCAGCTAAACGCCGGTCCGCTCGGTCAGAAATGTTAATGGCTTGTTACCTTGTGGTGGTCGATCAAGAATGGATGTTCCTTGACGTCTGACGGAGGGATTTAGTCCGTTTCACCTTTTCAGCGACTCCCGTTTGTCCGCGTCAATTGGACTGAAATAACGTAGAGTTCCGGTTGTGGTTTTCAAAATAAAACATTCCTCAAAGGGATGTCTTATTAAAAGGCTTGGAGCTTTTAAGATCGAGTAAGTTTATAGCGAGCATGCTGTAACTCTGGCGAAAGACGAGGTCTTTGGCATATTGACCATGGTCAACAGCCTAGAAAGAGTTCAACTCCACTTCGTGACGTCATGGAACACTCCCAAGACTGAAAGAACAAGGAAGTGAAACACTTTTAAGGAAAGCCCACCTCCTGATGTTTGGTGCTTCCTGATTGGTTCACCAACTAGAAAGTGGGAGGAGCTAGTTGAAGTCAGAAATTCACTAAAAGTCAAAGAGGGTAACTTTAGTTCAAGCAGGTGGAAAATGAAGGTGAAGTTGTTTCAGTAGAGGAGGAGACAGCCCAGCCAGAGTTATGTCTTAACAGATTAAGTGTCTGTAACACTTTAACAACAAAGTCTGTAAGAAAATCTTGACTTGTTCTTGAACTTTGCCAGGCTAAAGACTTAATTCTTCACACACTCAAAATGTAGAATCAGAATCACTTTTCAGTAAAACACATTTAACTTGTATAATTTCTAATGAGGTTTAAAATCATTAATACTGTTTCACAGTTGATTTAAATGATTACTTCAACATTAAAATGCTATGAAATAAAACATTCAAATAAGAAACTATACACTCAACACTCAACATCATTCAACACTTCACTCTCCTCAAGGGCAGACGTCTCCTCTCAGTCTCTGCTTTGCTTTTGCTTTGTCCCGTCTGTGAAAACTGTCTGAGAGCCTCTGTTCTACAAAAATCTTCCGAATCATAACTATGGACCTCCATTTGGTCAGTTGGTCCCTCAACACAACTGATAACATTTCTTCAAAAACAAGACAGGCTGTGGGTGAGCCGATTTGCCCTGTTGGCATGCACACAGCTGGATATCTCATCGACTTGGAAGAAATGATGATGTGTCTATCTCTGCTGTCATCTGTGGATCTAAAGGACGCATATTTAATTGGATTTATGATAACTGGCTCCTGCTTTTTGGATTCGGCTGTTTCCTGGTCTATCAACACACAAGGAAGACGTTGGCGGCTAATCTGGACCCTTTCCGGCTGCCTGCCTTACATGATGGCTTGGTTCATGTCTCGAGAAACCAGACTTTTG
>JAVCKU010134254.1:0-12274 GCA_032273985.1 Hypsolebias coamazonicus
CCACTGTGAGAGGGTGCTATTTATAAGACTGAGCTGAATACAGCATCTCAGACTGAGGAAGTCTTTCGGATGAAAGACGAAACGTTTCTACTTTTTTGTTTTGTTTTGTTTTTTGAATGTTCAGAGGAGCAGGCTTAACTTTTTTTTATTTTTTTCAGGATTATTGAGCATGCATCAGGGTGCCCCTGGTATAAGTTAATGTGAATGTGAATTGGAAGTATTCGGGCATGCAGGCGTTATCAGAACCATCATTTCAGAAATGGACTTATACAAACAAAGAGTTCCCAGCCATACAGAAGAAAGGCAGCTGATTGGATAAACAGAGACATCTGTAAGATAATAAGAATGTGGAAGACATCCATCCATCCATCCATCAACAACAGGATTGAGTCTCTGATCACGTAAACACAAAACTCAAATAACAAAATGAGTTAAATACACACAAAGGGATAGTCAAACTGAACATGCCATGATTTTATAAAACAACTTTGAATTTGTGCAGACAACAAGGACAATGTAGTAACCTGTCGAATGTTGAGTTTCTGATTTTAAGGCATCTTTTGCAGAAAAGGTCACATAATCAAATGGTTCCTACTATTTTATTTCTCATTTTGAAAAAAAAAATAAATAAATAAAAAAAAAAGCTTCCACAGCAGCAGGTCTTTAACAGTTGACCTGTCTCTCTAAAACTAAAGGATATGCCAGATCTGTGCACCTGCTGCACTCTGTGACTTTCTTTGTTTTCCAATTCCCAAACTTTTATGGGATGAACAAATTATTTCTCCTGGTGTGCAGGAAGAAACAAAAATCTGATCACTCCAGATAAATGACTTAACATGTTTTACAATCAAGTGAACCATAACCACAATGTTGTTTCTTGCATGGCAACTATCTCCCCGTGGTCCAGTTCAGCGGCTGGTTGAATCTTCACAGCCTCTGTTTCAATGAGACCAAACGTCACTGAGCCAGGCTGAGAGCCTCATCTCCAGCCAGGCATCAACACTGCAGCTGCACATTACAGACAGATCTCTTGAACTCCGTGCGCCTGCGGGACGTGCTCCTTATGGCGAGGCAGATGTTGCAACTCGCTGGATTTTACGCACCAAGACGCACTGGTCCATGAACTTAAAGCACATTGCAGAGAAATGTAACCCCAGAATTTTGAAGTGAATATTTTCCTGAATTAAGAACTAACGCATCCGACCAAAAATCCACAAGTGACGTATTTTCTCGTCTGCAGCCGAACAAACCTTCATTTTTTTATTTTTATTATTATTATTTTTAATCAATGAACAAAGTCGATACAATAAAATGCAGCCTCTGTTTGTTTCAGTGCTACTCACCTTGCTGGTATAATGACACCCAGAGGTAAAGTCCAACTATGACAAATCCGTTGCGCTTCCAGATCTCCATGTCTGCGTCAAACACTTCCAACTTGATGCAGCTCACACTGCTGATGCTCTGCCTCTTTCACCTTGTCGGCTCTTTGATCTCACACACTCTCCAACACACACACACACACACACGCGTGTCTTCTTGCTTGGCTCGTGCGTCACTCCAAAAGTCACTTCGGATCCCGCTCTGCGTCCTGGTGCTGCGCTCAGCTGAAGGAGCTCCCGTGGAATCAGCGCGCGCGGATGCTGACAGACACCTGTCCGCTCACAGGAACACTGCCCACTTTGTCAGGGTGTTGTTGTCCCCTCGAGCCAGAATGAGCCCATCCTCACGCGCGCTGAACGCACGATGACTCAAAGAGCGCTGAGCACGCAGAGTGCCAACCTGCGCACATCTCCAAAAGAGTGACAAGCCCCGCCCCCTTCAATTAGAGAAAACTTATTCCTGCTGAATTTATTTATTTTTTCCTTCTGTAGTGGAACCAGTAACAACAATTATTAATTAAATGTAAAGCACAGAATCTGCTCAGGTAACACCTGAACGAGAAGAGACACCTTCTCATATAGAATTAATAATATGTGGGTTTTATTTACTAACAGTTTTATTATTGTATTTATTCATAGAATGAACCATAAAAATGACAAAGTGGCTAAAACTGATGCTTATGTCATGACTGTTTTTTTGTCAGGTTGCATCATGGTGAACCTCTTCCATCGACAGTGTCTGGGAGGTGCAGAAGCAGAACGTCCTGGTCTTTGGAGGTTCTGGACCCAACAATCCAAACTGAACACATGGAGGTCCAAACAAAATCAACTTTACTGCACTCACTTACAGAGCTGAAGGCCAGTCATGACCAGGCATGAAAGTGCAAAAGATCCACTGATTCCTGAAACGAACAGTTTTATAGTTTGAGGCTAATGAGAGATGAGAAGGTGCTGGTGCACGTGGGCGTGGCAGGACTGAGGAGCAAAGACTGAGAGTGGTTGAAAACACAGGATGGAAAGAAAACTACAAGAGAACACCACAAGAATCAAACGGAAACACAAAAACAAAATAATAAATAAATAACCCACAAACCATACAAGAAGAAGGTGGTTCAGTTGCTGCTGCCTCTCAGTGAGAAGGTTGTCTGTTCAAATCCCAGCCGGTGTTCTTTATGGGTGGAGTTTGCATGTTCTGTCTGTGCTGCGTGGGTTTTCTCCAGGTACTCCAGTTTCCTCCCCAAAAACATACATGTTAGACCGACTGGTGACTGAATTGTCTCTAAGTGTCCCTGTGATGGACTGGAGACCTGTCCAGGGTGACCCCCCACCTCTCACACAGGTGCTGTTGGATATGGACACCAGTGACCCCTGCAACCTGAAACACAAGAAGTATAAAGATAATGGATGGATGACACAAGAAGGTGAATTAATGTTTCACCTGAAGACAGACAGCATGGAAGAACAGATGAACAGATGCTAATATGATGTTTTTCAAAGTCACACAAACATCATATGGATATAAAATAATGTCTATAAATCAGAATGTGTTTCTTTAACTCTGGTTAAATTAAAAGTTAAATGCTAAATGTTACTCTTCAGCTGTCCAAACAAACAAATGTCTCCTAAAGTTGTTGTTGCTGAATGTTTTTGTTCATTTTTCATGAGTGCCTACATGTGGCTTTGACACAATAAATAAGACATGGAGCAACGTGCAGCAGCAAGATGATCAAAAGATGAAGGGCTGCTTGTTGGACGGGTTTTCAGACACATCCAGCTGGAAGTATTGAGCATCTTCTGGATCCAGAAGGAATGATCAATAAACCTTTAATACAGACATGAATTGGTTCAAGATGGATAAAACTATAACATGTTTGGCTTTAGATGAGTTTGTGAAGTCCTGCAGCTCAACATTTACAACAATAATACTTGTTCATTGGTTTCGATGTGTGTGTTTTTTTTATAAATCTAGTTGTTTCAATTCTTTTTCTCTTCACTTGTCCATCATTTTCTCAAGTGCCTTCCAAAAGAGTAAAATTAGTTACTTCTCGTGACCCATTTAAAAAAAAAAAAGGTGTTTTTTGTTGCTCCTGTGCATTTTACAAAGATTATCGCTCAGTTCGTTCCTCTGACTTATGAGCGTTTCTTCGCAGCAGCAGCAGCAGCGCAGATAATGAAATAAGTCAGATGAACACAATTATACGTCGGCACGCATCAGTGGACGTTCCTTGGCTCAGCACAGCTGTCGTGCAGCGAGGTCAAACGGGGCGCATAGTTAATTATGACATCTCGCTCAGTGTAATTATTTTTAAGCATGCTTCTGTGTGGGGCCTTGAGCGGGAGTAACAATATCTGCGAGCCAGCAGCTCACCTTACAACAACAAGACTCATGAAGGGCTGTTGTTGTCGCTTTGACAAGATGCATTCATGTTCTGCTTATTCCTTCTATCTCTGCTTCTAAACACTGACTCTTTTTATTTAGTTTATTTGTAGTCACCATTTCCACTCACCTTTTTCTCATTGTTTCAGTTTTTGCCCACATGCAGCCACAGTCTTGTTGTATCTATTCTTTTCTGGTCTCTGTCCTGCAGCTCTGCCTGTGAGCAGCAGCATCATCACCTGCAGCATTTCTGCAGCTTTCACCATCTCCAACTCCTCTGCTTCTTTCTTTATCACTGCTCAAACGTCTTTTTTTCCTCCCAGTGGCTTCGGTTGGGACATTCTGTCACGCGTGTGTAATCTCACCATCATTTCATTTTAAGTAAAGGTCTTTTTTGACTCAATCTGCAGGGACTAGAGAGACTTTGCTTTTGTGAGAAATGCGATGAGTTTTTGTTCACGAGCATCGGTTCATCTACTGCGCTGGCACGTCTGTGCGTTGTGTTTTGGGACCAACTTTAACTGATCACCGTCTTATTTTATCGCACGCATTGTCATGCAGAGCATCATGAGCCTCAACATCAGCGAGAGTTAAGCCTCTTACACACAAAGATCAAGCAGAAGATTATGTTTTTACACCACTTGATATTGTGTCGTGAAGCTTAGCGCAGTGGTTCCCAAAGTGGAGGTCGGATCCTCACTGGAGCTCGTAAAACATCACACGAGGGTCCAGAAAGGGTTGTGCATGGAGTAAAAATGACAATTAAAGTGATCATAAGTTAATAAAAACCTTATAGATGTTGAGGTGTTTTGTGTTCTCATTGTATCCTTGTATTATTTACTTAAATTGATCATATTTGGGGTTGAAGGCCTCTCCCATTTTTATCTTGTGGGGCCAGAAGCTGTGTTTGGGGTTTTAATTTAGGTTTAAATTTTAGAATTTAAATTAGAAAATTAGAAAAATAAGTACAATATAGCAATCAAATGATACTAATACAAAAAAAGTGTAATAGAAAAATAACCTGACAGCTGTTTTCTACAGGAGCTTGTACTTCAGTTTGATTAAAGTTTGATGTGGAACTATTTTGCAGACAAGATTAGCTTGAACAAAGCAAATACATTTAGTACTCGTGCACATCTGGACTGTTTTATCCTCAGTAAGTGGTATCAACATAAGTGACCACAGCTGTAAAGAACTCTACAAGAAGAATATCAACTTGTCTTCAATAAATACACAGGTTTTTTTTTTTTAGCCCAGCAGTTTATTTTGACGCTTCGGCTGATTACAAGTGAAGTCTTCGTTGCTCAAATTCAACAGTTTGAGCATCAAAATGTTGATAAATGAACAAAATGAGCACGAAAAGATCAGTTTGAACACGTTTAGTTGTTGAAAACTCCAGTTTTATTTCACAGGTTCGTTGAGTTTTGGATTGTTACGAACTGCAGAGACATTTTATTGCATTTACGCTGTATTTTCACTCTGCTCACAATCCTTGCAATGTTGTGATAGATTTTTAAAATTACAATTTAATAACTCTTTGTTTGGTTCATTGTGGGTGTCGTTGAACGAGCCTGACCCCATGTTTAAATCAATGCTTTTCAAACATTTCTAACAAATTTATATAAAAAAACGTGTTGCTTTGTCTTGTTTTATCAAACAGTGTCTTCTCCTTTAAAAGCCTGTGAGCCTGATCTAACCTAGTATGGATAAAGCGTGATACATAATTTATGTAAGTGCATAAGTTACAATTCAATTTTTAGAATCTGTCTGAATTAATTCATTATTAATTTCACTTCTTAGGCCCCAGGCTTTTGTAAGAACTGTCCAACCGTAAAGCCAAGACTGTGTTTTGACCTCATGTAACCTGCAGTTAGAGCATAAAGAATGCATGACCTTGTGTGACCTTATAAAGCATGTGCATTTCATCCTTTTCATTCAGATGCATTTCAGCAGTGGTAAAACCAGATGTGATGCAGAAGAGTGAGGCTTTCTATATGCCTGGACAATCCCCCAAGAGCTCCTTTGATCACCATTTCAATCTCTTCTTGGCCACTCCTGATGGAATGATGCACCAGTATCACAGACAATAATCTGTGCACGTTCCAAGCTAATACGAGCAAAGATGAAGCCTTACACTGAATGAATGATGCTCAGGAGGAGCTTTTACTCTGTGGCTCAAGTCCGTCTCTCTGAAACAGGACAGAAACATGTTCTGACTAATAAAAAAAGATTCACGTAGTTTTACAATAAATGTTCAGTCAAATGGAATAAAAATAAAAAAAGCAAAACATCTGAAAGTCCCTTTACAGTTTTAATATTACTAGTGTCTGTGTGACAGGTGCACAAATATATATCATCACTTTGTAAAGTTAGAAACTCTTTGTTTCAATGGTTTCCACAGTACTGGACATGCCACGTTCCTCCATGATGATGTCAATAAACTAAAAACTAACAGTTAAAATGTGCATCAAATCCCAATTTTCATTTCTGCAGCTGAAAAACAACTAATCTCACATCTGTGATAAAGAAAATAGGAATTGTATTTTTGTTAACGTGAATGTTGCGTGTGTATTCACACTGTTTCTTTCCTGGGAATTACCATATACACATGGACCAAGCAGGAGAACAACTAGTTTGACAAATTGACGACGAGGCGAGAGCCTGAACGTGCTGAGAGGTGATGAATGAGTGGATGCAGCTGATCTGAGAGGCAGGTGACTCATAAAGAGCAGGACTTACTGAAGGACCAGAGGGGAGACAGGAAACCAACAAGAAAAGATCCAAAACATGAACAAGGAGCAGCGTGACTTTAATAACATAAAGAACGGAACAAACAACAATAAAAACAAACAACAAGGACAACATTAAGATGCCCTCGGTCTCTTACAAAGAACTACATTGTTCTGCTTCAGCCTACTTGCATTGTTTTTTCTTATTATTCTACTTCCAGCTTTTAGCTACAGTTTTGCTAATCTGAGCCGTTTTATTTTAGCTGTTGGTTTGCAATCTAGCCTCTATCTATGGTTTTACTTATTTTAGCTTTTATTTATGTTCAGTAAAATTTGACTTTAGCTAAAGTTTGGCTGAATTAAGCTGTTGCTACTTTTGTGTTTAACATTTAGCTATGGTTTTGCTCATGTTATTTTAGCTGTTTACTAAACTCCAGCTTTTCGCTATGATTTTGCTGATTTTAGCTTTGCTAATCTTAAATTTTACCTTCTTAAAGCACTTTCTCATTAGTAATTTTGCAACGTGTGGGATTAAGCCACGGTTATATTAATTTAGTTTTTAGCTAGTTTTTCTAATTATATATTTTAGCTAGAATAAAAAAAAATCTTTAGCTTGAAGGTAAAACCTACCAAATTTCAGCTTTTATCTAAATGTTTTGTTAATCGTAGATTTAGCCAGTTTTGCTAATCTTAGATTAGCAGAATAATTATATAAAATATTATATTTAATATAATATCACACTCATATCTACAGTTTTATAACAGAAAAGTTTGATATAATTTTCCCAATATATATTTTATTTGTAATTTTTTTCAGGTTTTCTGAGGTTTAAGTTACATTTTGCAAATTTAGTTTTTAGCTGTTGCTTTGCTATTTTACAAATATCTACAGTTTTGCTGATTAAACATTTTAGGCAACAGTTTTGTTCACTTTATTTTTACGCACAGTTTTATTAATTTTAGAATGTTACCTACAGTTTTTGCAGCTGGTTTTTCTAATGTTAATGTTTAGATATGGTTTTGCTAATTTGCTCGTCATGCTGCTCACACAATTAAATATTTTAGTTTTGTAGCAGCTTAGGGAAAAGAAACAGTAAGTTTTAATATAGTTTTAAAAAACATATGAATCCTTCATACATATTAAATTGTATAAATTCCTTTGGCCCTGTCAGCGGGTGTGAAGCACACACAGAAACACACATGCATAGTGTGCACTCACAAACACACACCTGTCTCCATGACTCACATCTGTAAGTGTGAATAATAGAAGAGCGAACTGAGGTCAGACTGTTCAAGTGAGCAGGAATCAGGAGAGACACAGTTTAAATAAAACAAATAAATTCAAAACCAGGTCAGAGCACAGCATCATGAAATCACTCGAGACTGCCGTTTGTCATGGTATTTATCAAAACCATGAACTCTACAAAACAAATAAGCAACAAATAATATCTGGATAAAGAGGTGGAATTCAAAACGTGCTTGTTTTGTGCATTTCTTACCATTTAACACCACATTAGAAAAGAAATCTGTCAAAAGTGCAGCTTTTTGAAATTTTTTAAGTGTTTGCTGCCCCCCTGTGGCTGTTTTGTGTCATTGCAGTAAAACCTGATCATTGCACTTTGCTTGAAGCTCCAGTGCAGTAAAAGTGTTGCATTCTAGTTTGCAGCAAACAATATGAATAAATAAAATACACAATCTCTAATCATCTACATGCTGTGGGGAAAGGCTGGCGAGAGGTCTTGGCAGGCTGATGAAAACATGTAGTGTGCAGGATTCCTATAATTAAAATAATCTGTTTAATACCTGAGCGAACATGGTAATAGATCAACTTTATTTCAGTAAATGTTGTCTAGATTTATATTTTACAATTTCCCTGCTGCTACAGGAGCATCTATTATATGTAAATTAAAACAAACTACTATAATTAAATTTGAGTTGCACATTAACAAGAAAAAACAAAAAAGCTACTTAAAGGGACTTTTTTTGCACCAAGTTATTACATAACCAAATTCAAAGTATGTACACTAAAATCTAAAGAGCTAAACTAGTGAAGTGCTTACAGAAAATGTATACATTGTATCTAATAACTGGGCCATGCATGTGTTTTTTTATATTTTTGGGTGACCGCTTTGCTTTAAATACTTATTTAAGTTTAAATAACTTCAACTGATTCAATCATTGAGATCTTAGACCTTTAAACCACTCTGAGGTGTGGACAGTTAATGTAACATTTTGTTGTCTTTGTTCTGTTTTTCAAGGCTCTTACTAAACCAGGATGAATTAAGTCAGAAGCCAAACTGTTAAAATAGTATCATATATATTATAGTGTAGAATCTTACATAAAGCACAACACAAATTATTGTTTAAAAGTGTAATCTATTTATCCTTCTCTTGATACATTTAGTCACATGAATTCTGTATCCGTTTTCATTTCTACACCTGCATGAAAATATTCAAAGTTACCTTCAGTTATATGACAACAAAGAACTGTGGGATGTCAAGTTCTCAATTTATCAATCAGATTTTAATTTTTAAAGCAAGACGTAACTTTTCCTGAGCTAATTATGCTATTAAAGATACTCATTACAAAGTTGTACAGAGCTGACAAAAGAAAAAATAATCATAAAGTAACCTACATTATATAAATATCTCATATTGGTGGGCGTGTGTCCTTAAAATAAAAAGTAAAAAAGTAAACAAAATTAGTGACTGGATGTGTTTGTTTATCTCCTGAAAGAGCTGAAGTGGCTGAAAACAAGTAACTCGTTAAACTAACTGTTCATTTTACTAACACACACTGCAGCAGCTGGTGTCGATCAATCATGACTCGAGCTTCCACGTGGTTGTCAGTAAATTCAGCCAAGTGCTTTGTTTACGTTGAATGCAGACCCACATTTAAAATCATCTACAAGTGTACAGCACTGTTTGATTAAGCTCGGGATAATCTTTTATTATTGACTTCATACTTTGCAACAAATGCCTGATTCAGCCTTTAAAACTTTACCGGTAGTTAGCTCTTTTTTTTAAAAGGGCTGCCACTTAGACTTTTTAATCAGTGAACAGATATAATGTACAGAAAGTAGGCCGTAAATATCTTTAGTCTGCTGCGTTCAAGTTCTTCTTGACGAGTGGTGAAGGGCATTATCAGAGTCATGACAGGATGCGTGCTTCATCTAAAGTGATGTTTACGTGCATCATTCAGTCATAAAATAAAAGCAGCATGAACGCAACGACTAAAGACGCTCCAGATGTTTGGTATGCATGGAGACTTTGATGTTCATTTAAACTCTGTGCCTTTCTTTTGAGGTGTGTAACTATGACTCCAATTTAAAATGTCCATGTGCTCATGTGGTGCAGGGAGCATAATCAAACCTATTATTATATATATAAAAAAAAAAAAAAACTAACTGGAGATTGAGCAGGAAGTTGGTAACAAACTTGGTTGTTGTCTTCAAACTAGTCTCAGAGACAGAAAATTGATTCTGAGTTCCAATCACCGCACAGAAAATACGATCGAGGGCAATCGGCTTGACAACAAGCCAGCTGCATGCAATAAAACCAGTCCTTATTAGATATTGTGCATTTTATTGCAATAACCATTGCAATGTTACAGTCTAACAGATATGACGTTTAAATCATTCTCTGTTTTATTCTGCTTATTGCTCTCACTTCTTCTCACTCCTGTACATGCAGCTTTAAAATGTTACGGCGTCCGGTGGTTGTTGTGGGTTACAAACCACGAGGTCTGGAGCCTGAGCTTGTTTTTATAACAACAGTACATAGTACGACAAACTGAGTGAATAAATCATAAAGACAGATCAACAAAACACATAAATAAACTCTGAGAGTTTCATGGCGGCGTGCTGAAGTACATGTGCAGAGCAGGAGTGAAGATTAGAACCGTTCCCAGGATTGAGACGGTGAGAAAGGCCCACAAGAAGATCCTGTCCAACACCTGAGCCACGAATTTCCAGTCCTGTACGACCTGAAGGAACACAAACAGAGACGACCGTGAGAAACCCCACACGTGAGTGTTCCAGGACAGCAAATCCATTCATGTAAAAAAAAATATATAAAAATTATGTAAACTATATGTACTATACACTAATGATTTATCATGATTTATAAAATTGGTTCTTGGATGATTTTTTGTTTAAATCAATTGTTTGAATAGATTCTGTTTAAAGTAGGGGGCAGATATTATAAGATTTTTTTTTTCTTCTTCTGCTTCCTTTCATTTTAAATTCGTTTTATTTTTATTATTAATATGGTTTTGTAAATTTTTTTTTTAATGAACAAATAAATAAATAAACAAAATAAAATAAAAAATGGCTGCAAAATTAAATAAATCTTATTTTCTTCCTTCATTCTGAAGCATTACTTTTCCACTGGTGTTGCCACTACAGAAAGCACATATAGCAGGAATCAGGTGTCAGGTCGAGCTGGACAGCTTGAAGATGGGCGAATGCTTGCGGAGGTGAACACATGGGTCAGTATGAACGGAAGGACTTTGTGTTTCAGGATGAGTTTGATATTAAAGAGGGAAAAAGTCAAAGCCATGCCTGATTTAACCAAGTCAAACAACTAGTCTTTTTCTGGTGCCTTGCAGCTTCTACGAGGGTAAAATGTCCCCCACGGGATCAATGAAGCAGGTCACTGAGAACCACAGAATCCATGTTTGGGTTTTCTGCTCTCCCTGACCCTGAATGACGGCCGACCATTTATTAAACAAACACACAGAGTCTTTGTTCAGAGAGGTGACCCGAGGAAATCCTGACAGCACCTGACGTCTCATTCAGGAGGATTTATGGGCTCATAATTGGACGTTTGAAGGGGACAGCAGAGACAGCTGATGTCCAGCTGGCGGACAGAAGTTTTCCGCTGAAGGATGACATGCAGGACTGCTGCTTGTCCTACAGAACGTCATTTACCTACAGTAGGCATCATGAAATTAGCACACTCTCATACTCCACCACTGCCGTTTATGATCAGCCTTTACCAAAAGGCAGAAGGAGTTTTGGCCCATGTCTGTGTGCGCCTGTTAGCAAAATATCTCATGAACCACTGGATGGATTTTAACAACATTCTCAGAGTAATGAATGAACATCTGCAACATATTTTGTGGTTAGCCTGGTTGCAAATGGCTGCCACTTCCATCTTAAAGAACAGAGTAAATGGCCCCAGCAGTCAATGCTGAGCTAAAGCTCGGTGTGGCAGTAACTAAATGATGCGCAGCTCATGCCCTGAGTGCCAACAGAATGCATAAAATCTCAAATGGACAAATCCTCTGAGCAGGATGTCTCGTAAAATCCCGTGACATGACATTTTTAAGGTTTGACCAAAACGGCTGCAACCTGAGACGATCGGTCTACAACTCATGAAAGTGGTGAGTGATCTGTGTTTATTCAAGGAATACTAGCCCTTTAATACATGTTGTGTTTTTGTGTTAACCTATTTGTCAAATAAAAGAAAAAGCTGGTTAAGGATTACAATTCCCAGTTTTCCTCTACCCATCACTAAACACTTTTTTCCCACAGTTCATGAGCGATGGATGTGTCAACCACAGCTGTGATGGCTGCCTTGACAAGTCAGGCCCACATAAAGATGGAAGCCAGATCACATACCTAAAGCTTTGTATTTGCTGTATCACACAATCATAGTACCACATTTAATTTATTGTGTTAATATCTGGAGAACAGCGTGCAAATCTTCAACAAAACCTATTTTTATCCTACAAAAACGAGCTATAAGAATTATAACAAGAGTACATTATTATCATCCAACAAGCA
>JAVCKU010134281.1:0-12267 GCA_032273985.1 Hypsolebias coamazonicus
ATTTCTTCTTTATCAGTTCCTTTTAGAAACATACTATTTACACAACCATCAATTAAATGACTCACATTTATATCCACTTTTGGTATTTTTGCTGCAAGGTTAGATCCCACATTCACAAAATATTTGTTAAATCCATTTACTATTTCATTTTCATCATGGATTTCCACTTTATTATCCACAAAATATTTAGAAGTAACCATATCAACCTTATTTTTATTTAGAACATTATTCATTACTTTCCAAGTTGCTCTCATATCCCCACTACTTTTTTGTAATAATTTACTATAATATTCCCGCTTTTGTTTTCTTATAATCCCGACTAATTTGTTTTTGTACTTTTTATACCTGGTTTCAGTATCATATGTTCTAGATTTCAAGTAACATGAATACAGATTATTCTTTTTTTTTGCATGCATTTCTCAGTCCTTTCGTCATCCAAGGTGGATCAACAATATTTTTATTTTGTTTGTTATTTATTTGCACACAATTTTTTTATACAAAGCTTCTAGTATATTCATAAACTTATCATAAGATTTATTTACATCATTTACATAAATCTCATCCCAATTTTGTTTGTCTAGATCATCTTTTAATTTATCTAATGCTCTTTTTGATGTATTTATTAATTTATTATTTTTATAATAGTTTTCTTACAAATGGAATCATTTTTATAAATTAGGAAAATTGGTAAATGATCACTGATATCGGTCATCAAAATACCACTTGTCAAATCACCATTTATGACATTTGTAAAAAAAATTATCAATTATAGTAGCACTATGAGAAGTGATTCTTGTTGGGTTTGTTATTAACGGAAAGAAACTCAAACTAGATATTGAATCCATAAATGTATCGATGTTATTTGAATCAGTTTTGTTCCCAAGATCAATATTGAAGTCACCACACAGGAAAACTTTTTTGTTACAACTCTTCACAAGTAATTCATTGATTTTATCAGTAAAACAATCTATTCTTGAACTTGGTGATCGATATACACAACTTATTAGTATGTTTTTATTATTTTTATTTATTATTTCTATTGTTATCATTTCTAACATATTGTCTACAACTATAGACATCTCACTATGTAATCTACACTTTATTTCACTTTTGACAAATATAGCCACTCCTCCACCCCTTTTATTTTTCCTATTCATATAATATAATTGATACCCTTCAATATATGCATTTCTTATGTTTCCATCATTTAACCAAGTTTCTGACAATGCTACTATTGTAAAAGGTGTATTAAATTTTTTCAAGTAATGTGATATCTCACAAATTTTAGCATTAAGGCTTCTACAGTTTAAATGAATAATGGAGAGTGCTTCATTTGACTTACTGATTTCATTAAATTGTTTAATATTATAGTATTCGCTGTCCTTTGTAGCTGGAAAAAGATTTCTATTAATGACATCATCTACATTATATATTTTGAATTTTGATTCATCATACATTATATTTATTTAGTGTAGTTGTTTGTCATAGTGTTCATTCCATATATTATATGTACAAGATATTTCGTAACAACTTATCATCATCTCATTTGCTCATTTCAATCTTTCCAAGTCCTTTAAATCTTTTATTATTTTTGCCTGTGATCCTTCCTGTATTTTTATCCAAATTTTTCAGTTTCTTGTCCAAGTTGAGAATATTTTGTTCTGATTCTTTAACAACCTTGCTTCATGAGCAATGTTACCATTTTTCTTAGTTAAATGTTCATTTATATAAATTTTTGTTCCCTTCAATTTTCTGGCCTGCATCAAAATATTATTTCTTACTTTTCTGCTTATGAGTCTTACAACAATTATTGGTTTATCCTTATCCTTATTGCTAGACAGGGTGTGACACATTGAAACATCATCATGATCAAGATCAATATCTTTGTCTTGCAAAAAGGCCACGACTTGTTCTTCTAGGGTCTGCAGTTCTCACTGTGGTCCATCTTCTGTCGTTTTTTCTCCGGAAGCCACTCTTGCATAAGACCGAGGTTTTATCTCGAGTCACGTTATGGAAAGATTGTCTTGTATTGTGGTCTGTTCTAAATCATCAATTCTTTGTTCCAGCTCCATTTTTTTATCTTTAATTCCCACTTGCAGTTTCAATTGTTTGATCTCTTCAAACAAGCCCATCAATAGTTTTTGTTGGGATGTCAGATTCGCTATTTCGGAGCTCATAAAGTTGAGGGATTTTCTAATTTCATCCATATTATCCAAATTTTGATCAGGTTGCTCCTTTTTGTGCTTGGATTTACTTGACATTTTTCAAAAAAATAAATTTTGCCCGATGGCAGTAACTCCCCACTATATCTGATGGCAGTAACTACCCACTATATCCAATGGCAGTACGGTAACTCCTACTTTACCAAGCCGGGTCCCGCAGTCCAACAATCGTAAAATCCAAGCTGGTCAATTTGCACACATCGCCAGTTCAGATCCCACACGTCTCAGCAACTCCACGGAACACCACCGAAGCAAACGCCCAGCCGCTGCATCCAAACAGCCTCCCACCTCAGCCGCTCCACGTAAACTCTCCGCCGCTGCCGCTCCCAAACCAGCCACCACAGACGCCGATGCGGCGGAGCTCCCAGGTCCCAGCAGTTCGAAGAGCCCCAACACCAAAGGCTTCGGAAGGCGAAGCTCACCACGAATCCACCAGCCCCTCCACCAACCTCTCCACCGCAGCCGCTGCAGACGCCAAGACGGTACGACTCCGGGCACCAGCACTTCAGAGAGCCAACTCCGAAGGCGATGGCAAGCACAACCACCAAAAAAGTGGCAAAAAAGGAAAAACACACACAAAAAAGGCAGGTGTTCTTTCCAAGTTTTGTTTGAGTAATTGTTAAGTTAAGTTAGACTACCGTGAAGCACGGCGGCGTTCATGCGCACATCAGCACAGGTCAAACTTCCTGTAATGATGTGTTCTGTGGGGCTCTGCCTTCTGATTGACCTCCTCTGATTTGGCTGGAGCATTTCTGTTATAAACTCCAGGAACCCAGATTAGTTTGAGACCTGGAACGAGACAGACACAAGCAGGTACAAGAACAAGTGTTTATTATTTACAGTGAGTGATAACATGAGGCTTCTCTGCAGTTCCTGAAAAAGGGGGAAGATGGTCAGAGAGGGATTGGTAGGAGAACAGGAAATGATTGATGTTGTTTTCTCTCTTACAGGTTGAGGATCGATGTCTTGGTCCAACCTTCAATCCTTAAGAGAGCCACAGAGAAGGAACAGGTCCAGGGTCCAGAAGGCAGGCAACTGGTGTGGGCAAGGCACGAGGAAGACCAGGATGGGTCACGAGGAGAACCAGATCAGAGCATGAGGAGAACCAGGATTAGTCACGAGGAGAACCAGATCAGAACACGAGGGGAATCAGGACGGGTCACGAGGAGAACCAGGTCAGAGCATGAGAGGAACTAAGCCAGGAACAGGAGAATCAGAGCCGAGGAGTCAGGAACACTGGAGACAAGAGAAAACAGGTGAAAAACACCTTAAACTAGAAATGTTCAGACTAGAAGCACAAATACCATGAGATGGTGATATGCTCCAGCGAAGAGTAGCACTGAACTGCAGCCTTAAGTAGGGAGAGGTCCTCATCAGGTTGATGACCGTCAGGTGTTGATGATCAGCGGCCATCTTGGAGGAGGAGTTGTAGGCAGTGGTACTCTTACAAGAATGAAATATAGATGCCCAACTCCAATAATAATAACGCTGGTTCATTACTGGGGTTATCGGCAAATAATTTTGAGTTTTGCACTCACCATACAGGTTCCAATAGCAGATTGGAAGCTCCTTCATTTTATGCACCTTACAGTGTTCGCTTAAGGTGTCTGCTACCGCTTGGGTGTAATTGGATATTTTAGTTAGTCGGCTGTGGGGTCGCTTGCGTGGTCCTATGTGAGTAGCGTTGGGTCTGAACACCTTCTCGTGCCTTTTCGTGTGAATAGTTTTTACTCCGGTTGAGTTTTGATACGTTCTGGTGTGATTTCTCTGGGTAAGAGGAGGGATTTTATCACATTCCAAATTAATGTTGCCCCAAAACTCCCAACGAGGAAGTATTGCTTGACAGCTGTCGTCCATTGGTGGCACGGGATAGATCATGTCAGCCTCCCAGTAGCCTTGGTGGCTTAGTCCCAACAGTGGTCGACAGCCCCAGTCATGCCATTCAGGTGGTTCTTTGTCTGGATGGATCCAGTTGTACCTCGTCGATCTTCTAACGTTTTGATTCAAAATAGCTATCCAGATTAAAACTCCTTCTGGTAAAAGCAACATATTGGAAATGGTCCAAGCGTGTCTGTTCAGGTTTTCAGCCTCAACAGCTGTCAACCATTCAGGTGTGTCGTCCAGCTTTCTTTCCCAGGCTCGATATCCTGAATGTCTCACTCTGTTCCAGGTGGAAGTTTGATTTTGAATGGTCTCATTCTGGTTCCAGGGCAAGAAGATGTTTCTTTGTGTGGTATCCCAGCAGGTCATGTTTGCATATTTGGATCTTCCATGGGAGACTCTCACATGCGTTAGGCTCCATGGTCTGATTCCGGCTTGATATAAGATAACCAACAACATTTCAAAGCCTATTAACACTATAATTCCCTGCAGCAGGGTTCGTAGACAAGCCGCTTTATCAAAAATCGTAATCCTTGAGCATGCCTTAGGTCGGTCGGGGGTCGCTAGATCATCTGAGTCGTCGGAATCATCGCTGTCTAGGTCTCGGTTTTTTAGAGGTATCATCTCAAGGAGTTTTTTTTCTTTGCTTCGGCTTTAGGTTTTCTTTCAGAGTGCCAGTGGGCTTTGGTCGTTTGTCCATTAAGGAGTTCCAGATAGAGTGGGGAGGGGTGTGGCAATCCAGGTTGCAATCCTCTCCACACCTATTTTCACTGAGTCACCAACCATTCTTTGGGTTCAGGTTGGGGTCCATACACAGACCATGATCATTTGAAAAAGGCCTCCCAGTCCAACCTTTCTTCTCGCCTTATTTGATCAATGTGCGAATAATACAGCATATCCTGAGGGCCTTCTTATGCTACTGTTTCTACTTGAGTTATTAATGGCTGGTTTTTATATAACACCTGTACTCTATAGCCTATCCTTGCTTTTGGGCTCACCCAGCGGTTGTACGGGGTTGTCATTCGATCCCTCACCACCCATATGAGTAGGTGCTGGTTTTCCATAACATACCGCTCTGGTTTACTTACCCTTCTATGGTCGGCGTTTACCATAGGTGGGCTTGTTGTCCAGATGACCATTTCTCCCACAGAGATTTCGAAGAATCTACTTTGGTATGGTTCGCGGTAGTTAGGCCCCCATCTGAACTTAATTATTTTCCCAGCTACAGACAGGTAAACCACATTGAATATCCATGGGGATGTTGGTGGACAGGACCATGTGCAGGTACTAAAACAGGAAAGTGGTGCTGGCTTCAGGAGGTAGTCTTTTTGAGTTTCATCCAGGCGAGGTTTTCTGGTATATTGGGTATTCGTGTAGAAATAGTTCTTGGTACAGTTTTTCCACATGGAGAAGGCATGTTTTGGCTTGTCAAGCCATATGACGTCGTCTAACATCATTAGAGCTGGTATCTTTGGGCCGATTCGGTTGTATTGTATTAAAACATTTGCTATTCTAACGTCAACTGATTTTGAATCCACTATAGCTTCCTTCTTTACAGATCTTCTGCCGTAGGGTCGTGTCGGCATGTTGGAAGTTGGTTAATTACCCTTGGACGGGGCACGTCGTTGATGTGGTCGCATTCAATTTCCACTGGGGCTCTGTTCTCCTCTAATTACACATTCCTTATAGAGCTCCGAACAGATATGCAATGGGTGTGGCAATTCCGGTCGTAATCCTCTCCACACCCACTTCCAATGAAAGACCCCCCAACGTTCGGGTTCAGGTTGGGGACCTTGCAGTCCACTAAAGGGTTTGTCTGGTGGGTCCTCTCCTCTGTAGAATTGGACCGCCGCTTCTTGCACTCTTTGTCTGAACAGCTCTAGCGATTTTATGCCATACCATTTGTAACTTATACCTTTTTCCACCAGCGCTGTTATTATGCTAACGGATGGGTGTCCTCTGCACGATACCCTCATCCTGTTGGCCAGTCGCACAGGGTAGTCTTCCCAGTTATTGATGGGGGTTGTGATTCAATCGTACAGCATTCGCAGGGGCAGGCTTGAGTTTTCAACCACTACCCGGTCCGGGTCAATCTCCCTGTTGTAGATACCCGCTTCCATGGCCAGGCTCGATTTCCAAATTCTCATCTCCCCCACGGAGATCCCACAATACTGCTTTTGATGTCCCTCGAGGTAATTAGGGCCCCACTTAATTTTGACTCATTTTCCAAATACTTTCAAACAGATGACATTAAAGATCCATGGTGTTCCCATCGGACTGGGGTCATATGGCAACTTCCATGGGTCTCTTGTTATTATAAAGTCAGGGACACATCTATGATATGCTCTAGTTAGGTCTTTTTTCCAAAAAGACTTTACGCATGAGCTATATTAATTCTTAGTTCTATTTATGTTTATCGAATAGTCTCTTCTGGGCCGGTCTAATCTTACTAGTTCACCTCGGACTATTAGGACAGGTTCATAAGGTACTCTCCGAGATCGTTGAATTAATAAATTCCACATGTCCGAGCGAGGTGGTTCCTCTTCCGTGTCTGAGTTATCGTCGAGTGGACTTCTGTTCCAGGACCCACACGTTTCAATGATTTCGGCTGATTTTACATTGTCTCTTCCTTTGCTAATATAATTAGGACATCTTATAACTTGTTTTAGTAGTTCTCTACCTCCTTTCTTTCTGCGATGAGATCCATTGATGATTCTAGCGCCCCTTTGTTCGTTTTTTACTTCTCTGACTTTTTGTTTGTGTGCCTCCATTTCCTCTGGAACGCCTTGTTGGCCCAAGCTTTCAGCACACATCGTCTTTTGTCGATTTTACTTGGTTGGGTCTTCTCTGCATCGTCTTTACTGTCTTTGATCGGGTGGATGGTAGCTCCAACAGAGTACACTCCTCTGTATGGTGGTACGATCATCTGCACGGAAACTCTAACCCGTTGGGTGGAGTCAGGCCTTATGGGAGTGTCTGCTTGCTGTGCAGCAGTTCCGGGGATTTGCAACACTCCATATCTCTCCCAGGCCTCCGGGGTTACCAGATACTCAGCAGTCTTGTTTTGGCCTTAACCCTTGTACGGCCCATCCATCCAAGCTGGTGGTGTAATAATACAGATTTGAATGCCTGGTTCCTGCCTCCCGGGGGACTTCCTTGTTCCTGCCTCCCGGGGGACTTCGGGCAGGTCTACAGAGCTCCTGACTTTCCAACTCCTTATGTGTGGGCAGTACACCTGCATGTCCTAAGCCTTCATGTACGCTCCGTACTACCTGAACCATGTACTCTTCTAGGACCCTCCGACCCTCGGAGGTTTTGTCCCACTTCTCAATCCCAACAAAAACAAATTTACTTTGTTGAACATAACGATCTACTTCTTTATTGCCCTGCCAGTGTTTTCCTTCTCTAGTGTGAGATTTTTGGTGCTCTATCTCTAACTGTAGGTTTATCCTGAGTTCAGCTATTTTCTTCCACAAGTCATGATGAGTTGCCACTTTGCCTTTGGCACTTTCAAATCCATTTTCTTCCCAGATGGATAAGTCCTTGTTCAGGGCTTGTGCACAGTAATGACTGTTGGTCACTACTTTGGCTATTTTTACTTTTCTATGTGTCAGTTCAAGCAGTCCTTCAAGTACTACAGTTACTTCCCCAGTCTGAGCACTTCCTGGAACTCTCCCTCTCCTACGGCAACACTCGTTCCCCTGATACTTGAGGATAAACCCCCAGTGTGCCACTTGGTTGGACCCCTTCTTGGATCTATCAGTGTAGAGAGTCCATTTGTGCGTTTTTTGTCTCTCAGGTGCCCCTTTTGTCACTTTTTTATCCGTCGGTTGTGCGGGTCCTATCTCCAGATCGGGATCTAGTAAGATGTCTTCCCATCTCCCCCACTGTGTGTCGGTGGCTTTGGTGCTTTCAATTGTCCCTTTTCTGAGATATTTGTGCACTTGGCTTTGTGTTGTGACTTTGATGGGCTGTCCCCGAGCCAGATCTTTTAGCGTTCCTCAGTACCTAGCGAGCACTGCCAGCTCTTTATTTTCCTGGGGATACTTTTTCTTCACAGAGATTAAGGTGTAACTCCAGAGAGTCACCAACCCCGTGTTCATTACTGACTCTTATCATGGCATTGTCACCTTCACAACTGACTTCAGCCACGAGTCTTGTCATCAGACTTCTGGGTTCTAGTCGTGCTGCTTCTTGAATTTTCTTTCGGAGTTCTTCCAAGTCATTTTGGTTTTCAGCAGTCCAAATCCAAGCTTTCTTGATTTTTTCTTTCATCTTCTCTTTCCCTTTTCTTCAGGCAAGCATACAAGGGTTTGGCATATTTTTGATAATTAGGGACGTGGTCTTGCACATAATTACACAGTCCCAAGATTTTTTTGTAACTCGTTCTCGGATTCAGGGGGTTAAAGCTGTTCGAGTTTCTCTCTGTAACCCTCTGAGAGTCCCAGATCGGCCGTTACTTGGAACACTAGATAGTATACTTGAAATTGGCCAAATTGGCATTTCTTCAGGTTCAGTGTCAGCCCTGCCCTTGTGACACGCTGTACCACCTTCACTAGTCTTTCTAAATGTTCTTCTAATGTGTAATTGGCGATAAACACGTCGTCGATGTAAACTGTGGCGCCTAAGTCTTTGAGCACTTCCATTATGGCTGACTGGAACACATTTGGAGAGTTTTTGTATCCTTGTGGTAATCACTGCCAGCCATAGCTTCTCCCTTGGTGGGTAAAAGCTGTTTTCCCTTGCGATTGTTTAGCTAGCCTAAGGGAGAAGAATCCATTCGCCAAATCAATACAGGAATTGTACTTTTTCACTTGCAAAGTTTTCAAAGTACCTTGTGGATTGATTAGGCTCGCTCGGTTGGCTACCGTTCGTCTATTTCAGGCCTTAAAATTAATTACTGGTCTCCATCCTCCTCCGGCGGACTCAGGTTTCTTTACAGCTTGAATGGGACTGTTAGTAATAGGACTGGCTTCTACTCTGATGAATCCCAAAGCACTCAATTCCTTTACAATTTTGTTCATTTCTTCCACTGCTCCTGGGTTTAAGGGATATTGTCGTACAGGTGGATGTACTCCCCCTTCGATGAGGTGTACAAACTTTTGGCTGAGGTCTCCGCAGTCAATTTTTGAACCTGGCCACTGAGGCTGATGCGATAATTTGCTTCAACTACTCTTTCTCAGCCGGGGAGAAGTCACTCTCCTTTATTTTCTGCTCCATTACTTCGGGTATATTTACAGGTTTATACCATTCTCCAAATTCACATTTCTCATGAGTGGGCCCTATTTTTACCGACCTGAACTTAAGCATGTCAAGTCGTCGGTTCAACGACCTATTGTCTTTCTTTGGCTTTCTTAATTATTTTGAGTATGTTATGGTAATGAGGTTGTAGGGTCCCTTTATCCACACAATTCCATGCCATAACCCAAAAGGCATCTTTCTACGGTTCCGTTAGCCAATTGAACCATAAGGTGTCCTATCGTTTTTAGGTTTTTGCGGGTCATAGACACCTCTGCCCCGGAGTCTATAAGGGAAGGTTTTCCTCCCACTTTAGTGTAGATTTCATCCCCGTCCCAATTGGCATCTTCCAGGGTAACCCGCAACCTTTCAGCCATTACTTGGCTGGCCCTCCGGTCCCTTTCAGGCGGGACTCATGGAGGGCTTTCTTTTCATCAGGGGTGAGTTTGGCATACTCTTCTGGAGGCATATATTTGCCCCACGTCTGGGGGGCTAGCTTTGGAGCCGTAGCCTGGAATTTCTTCGGTTGTTGGTCTCTGTACTGCGGCTCTGACTGCCTTGGGGGTCGTTCTTTATATTGGGGCTGCTGAGGAGCCTTGGGCGCTGCCTTCGGTTGCTTTGCACTTTGCTTCATTTATTTTTTCCTGCACTCTTCCCAGAACTGTTGTTCCAAATCATATGATTTCACTGCCTGATCTATTTGGGAGACTGTAGTCTCATGCAGGGGCATTCTGGCAAAGGTGATTTCTCCCCTTCTTCCTTGTGTTACGATTCTCAAGGCTTTAACGTATCTTCTGGGAGGAATTGTTTGTTTGAGTTGATACCAGACTGGTATGAGGCGTTGTCCTTGATCCATGCGTACGTTTGCTCTTTGAAGCTGAGTGTCCTCGTCCATGTCCTCTAAAACCAACATGTCGTAGTGGCTTTGTGCTGACTCCCCTTTGCCTATCAGGTTTGTGGTAATGTTACCCAGCCACAGCTTTTTTGCTGCATCACAGTCAGTGGAGTTAACAACCATGGGCCACACATCTTAGATGTACTCTTCATTATGCTCATCAGGTCTTTTCTCTCTTACCAAGGTTTTTAACTTCTTGTACTCATGATAACTGTTGGCATCTGAGCTAGGAGCTTGGCATTGCTCTGCCGGCCTAGGCTCTGGAGTCGGCTGAGGTGCATAGTGCGACGGGTTTGTCTGTCTGGTACGGTTCTTCCTCTTCATCAGCCGATATCTCATCTTTCAATTTCTTTTCCGTTTCTTGTGCATATTTGTAGGCAGACTTCTTCATTCTCCTCAACATCACATCATGTGATATTCCCAAATAAGCTGTTCAAAACTTACTGGTCAGGGGCTGGTGGGCAGCTAATGTAAGAAATGAGGGTCTCATTAAAATGTTGGCCCATTCTCCCATAGTCACCTTAACAGTCAATTCCACTGTTTCCTCTACCCTATCTGCCCACACTGATGGGATGTCTTAATGATTTTGGCCAGCTTCGGGGATATAGGACCGACGTCCGTCGCTTACCTGTACCGGACCCCAAGTTAGATCCCTGGCTGCTTTTTCTGACATTCTGTACACATCAAACACTTCTACAGTCTTCTTTTGTCCTTTCATCTGCCCTACTCTTAATGGCTTGATAGGAACACCAGATTGGCCAGCTATTGAACCCAAGCTGGCACTGCCTTCATCCTCGGTGTCATCTTTATCTAGGCTGGTATCTGGTTCTCCCAGAGAGCTTTCACTGTCACTCCCCTCACTTATCAGGGGCTCCGGGTGTGGGGAGTCATCCCTCTAGGGATCCTTGTTTTTTCCTTCTCCTTTTGACTTTGACGGTTTCTCTCTATCCTCTCTTTCTGATCTCGGGGTTTTTTCGATCGGTTTCTTTTCTGTCCCTGTCATAGTGGCCAAAACCCTTGCCTTTCGGTTTTCATGCAGGTGAGCTGGGGTAACTATGACTAATTCTCTCAGTGCGGCTGCAGCATGCATTCCTTTTGCCAGATATGTTGCAGAATTAACAGCGACACACTCAGCTATTTCACACTGTAGATGGTATGACCGCAACCCTTCTGTACTCATCACTACGCGTCTGAGGTCATGAGCGATGGCTCGGGTTATCCCTTTCTTGAGGGCATCTAACATGTCTTTCATATATTCTTCATTGCTATTTGCTTCTTTATAGCTTTTAATTGGGGCATGAATTATTGCATAATAGGGAAGGTTTGTAACGCTGGTCAGGCGTGCTTTTGGCTCTAATCCTTCTGCTTTCTCTTTTAACTGATTTAACTCTGCTTGGTATTCTTGTCCGGCTAACCTCTTCAGGGCTTTTCTGAAAGTCGAGTTGTGGACTTTATATTCATGATCAGTGAATATCAGTAATCCATCAGCTTCTAGAGTCCAAGGATCTTCAATCAGCCTGTACACTCTGGTTCCATTCTGGAATTTTATGACCTGAGCCTCCTCGGGCATTGGTTTGAGGATTCCTTTCAGTATAGGTTTAGGCATTTCCTTCGGTGGTCGCTTGGGCACATTTTTTGGTAATGGCTTGGGTTTTTCTTCTGGTGTTTGTTTGGATATTCCTCTTGGAGGCGGTTGGGGCTTTTCTTCCTCATCCCTCTGATCGGGATGAGGTTCAAGTTTTGGTTTTCTTTTGTGTGGCCATGGGAGATTCTCTTCCTCATCCTTTTGATCAGGATGAGGCTCGGTCTTTGGTTCATGATGCCTTTCTTTAGTTTTCTTTTTCTTGTAGGTTTCCTGGGGTACCCCTGAGGGACCTTCGGCAGGATCCTCGATCTCACTTATGCCCCTTTTCCATTAGTACCGGTACTGCCCGACTTGGCCCCGCTTGGCCCTGTTTTGAGGCTTTTCCATTAGTACTGGTACTTAGAACCTGTTACTATTTTCAGGACCCTCTCCTCTGTGGTTCCAAC
>JAVCKU010134285.1:0-12263 GCA_032273985.1 Hypsolebias coamazonicus
CACCACAGATGCATATTTGCTTTGAGGATGTTGATAGAGAAGTACAGAGGGTCAGAAAGAACTCCATTGTGTAGAGAGAATTAAAAAAAAAAAGTTTTATTCAAATCAGACATTAGGATTCTAAAATATAAAAACAGTTTGTATTGCTCGCCTAAAAAAAACAACAAACAAGCAAATTATGTTATTCTTTCCCTGCATTTCATTCAAGCTGCTCCATGGAGTCTGGACCGGTCAGGTTTGGAGTCAGAAATACAGTCTGACACGAGGAGCTTAAAAGTGATAACTGAAATGTTATTGAACGAAATACAAGCAAGTCAAATCCTACTTACAACCAACGCAAAGATAATCAATAAGTCGTGTGGGGAAAAAACCCAACACTCGACTTGTGAGTGAATGAATGCTGACAGAAAGATGATGGGAAAGTGGAGCTACCTGGGCTATGGAGCGTGGGAACAGGTGGGAGCGGGCGGAGCTGGAGCTGAGGAGCAGGAAACCAAGAGAGGAATAGGCAACGCAGGAGGTCAAGGATCAAGCTGAACAAGAAGAAAATAAAACCCCTGACTCCGACAGCACCTGGGTTTCAATCAGTACGACTGCAGGAGGGGGAGGATTTTTAAAATAAACAAAAATCACCAAACTGTAGCTGTTTTCATCCATCATCCTGTCATTTCTGACAACTATTGTTTCAAACCAGAGTTCAAAGCACTGAAACTGAAAAGAGTCATTGGAGGCAAAGGTACATATGTTCATGTACAGGGGATCGGAATATCCAGGGACTGGAGGATCTTTGGAAGGTGAGTTCAAGTGACCCAGAACTGGTGAGATATTTCTTACTTGGTGGATTCTGGGTTCTAGGCCTGACAGGTAACTGATAGGACTCCAGGTTCTGTGTTCATGGGAAGGTCTCCAGAGATGAGGCAGGCTGGCAGAGAAGGCAGACCAGAAGCAACATTTTGTTTGGTTCTTCCAGGGTGTGAGCAAGTTCCCAACCGGAGGAGATGCTCAGGAGCTGATAAGAAGCAGAAAATACAGAAAATTCTGCAGACAACAAGTACTTTGTAAGTAAAACAGTCCCTTTAGTCCTGATGCAGGCTCAGTAATCCAGGAAAAAAATTCAACAAGGTTAAGTCAGGTCATCTGGACAGAAGGATCCAGATGATCTGACTGAACCTTTAGCAATTCTCTGAAACAAAACTCCACAACAAGGAACCAGGGTTGTCAGTCAATCACCAGAAGGCAATCAACTGTCTAACGATGAGTCCTGGTTTCACTCAGCCTTAAATAGGGAGGTGGTCATGTGCCATGATGGGAGACAGCAGAGGAGTAACCGGCACCGCCTACAGGAACAGGTGCTGGAGACAGAGGGAGCAGAATCCTAACACCTTCGCCCCTCAGCACGTTTTACTGAGTCGTTACGCTCAAGAACGTGGCAAGTAACTGTTGTTACAGCATGTTAGTACTTCCTGTTTATTTACTGTAAGTATTTTACTACTAAGAAAAGCACGCTCTTGTTATTTTGCATTATGGTTTGAAGCATCAGCAATCCCTTTGCATGAAACTGCTGGGTACGAAGTGGGGGTACAATTTGGTGAGGGTACAAGTCCACAACATGATGAGATCCTCTGATGGATGATCTTGTCCTGTTCTGCCTCTTCTTTTCTAGTTTAACTGCAGAACTCTGGTTCTAGTTGTACTTTAAAAACCCGATGAGGTTCCTCGGTTTATAATAAATGAATTCCCTCTGACGATAAACGAGCTCGGGGAAGATGACAGAACATTGTTTGGGTTGGACTCCACAGGACTGCTGGCAGAAGAAGCTTTCGTGTTTTCATCCAGTGGTATTATTAGCAGACTGCAGTTACGTTCTCCGGTTGTTCCTTCAGTTTGTTCAAACGTATCAACATTTGGTGCTTTGATGCGCCCCAGCACTTTCAGCTGTTGGTTAATTTTGTGTTGACGACCAGCTGTTTGTTGGAGCCAGGTGAGGGTCCAGGTGTGGGCCTGAAGGCCACGTCAGAGCGGATCACCTTGGTGCAGATCCAGGAACGGTTTGATCCTCGATGAGAGCGACGGGGAAATCAAAGGACCAGATCGGTGACGGATGCGCTGCAGCTGCGCTCCTCATGTGCGCAGCACATTCTTCAGTTTATAACTCCACGTTGGCCCAAAACTTTTCTTCTTTTTACGGTTTTTTCCCCACATTTGGCCAGCTGATCGACTCGTCTGCTTCCCATTTAGCTTTTGTTTTCCCAAATTCTTTTATTTCTAATTAATCCCACAGACAGTAAAAATCTTACTTTTACGAGTGCTTTCATGGCAGGACTCTAAATCATCAGAAGATGTGATGCACGTGAACATGTAAACAGACGTGAACCTAATTTATCAGCTTACTGTTGTTTATTTTTCCCCAGACGTGACAGAAAGCCCGTTGAACCCCCCTGTGGTGCAGGAGCAGGAGGAGGTAAGCCTCCCACCACGCACAAACAGCTAAATAAAAGAAGCTGCCACCTACATTTGTAATCATTTCTCGTTCTGTGTTTATCCGTGACGTTCCCAGAAGTGGAACCGCGAAGCTTTGAAGAACAAGATAATGAGGAAGAAGAAATTAAAGGCTTGAAGACCACAAACATCCCTGCCTCCCAACAGTCCTCCCGGCTGGTTTCAAGTGATATGATTTGAAATAAAAAAAAAAACAGATGACAGTTTTGTACTAAAATCATTGTATCCATAAAAGGAGCTCGCTCACATGTTAGGAATGACTCTTGGCTCACTAAATTTTAGGCCAGTACAACCACATTTGTGTCACTTGGCTTTGGCAGCCATCTTGAACCAGGTGCTGGTGTAGGGACGTGACAAATATACAAAAAAAAAAAAGCAAAGCTGGACTTTTATTTTGAAGTTGAAGACGTTTCTCTTCCCATTTTGAAGCAATTTCACACTTTGAAACTTCAGAGTTCCAAGCTGTAAAGTTTATGAGATGCTCCGGTTATGTAGCTAAGCTCACGTGCAGATTAATCTCCCTCTCCTCCCTCCTGAGGGTCATTAGGCTCCTGTCAGCCTGGCTCACAGAGGGACGTTCTGGTCACGAGCATGAAGATGGGAATTAGAGTGAAACTGACCGGGGATCAGGTTAACTGCACTGTAGGTTTTAGAAATATAAAATTTGAGATCTTCTCAGTTTTAAGTTCTCGTCTTTCCTCCCTCTTAAACCATCGGTCGTCTCGGACCTCAGTTTGGGTTTTTTGGGTTCTGTCTGAACCAGGGTTCTGTCTGGAGGTCCTGTAAGGCTTGAAATGCACCAGGACGTCGTGTTTGGAGACAATAGTTTTGAAAACGGAGTTCAGAGTTCCAGAAACTGAAAAGATTCACAGGAGATGATGGTGCAAAGATAAGTGGTTTCTTCACACAGGACGACTGGGTCGAGCTGGGACTGGAGGATCTGTAGGAGACAGCAACAGTGTAACGTTGATGTTCCAGCAGAGTCTTCTTTCTGGTTGCAGGGGGACCAGGTTAGGTCAGAGAACCTTAGTTGGTCATGACGCTTCGAGAACAGAAAGGCCGAGTAGAAGATAAAACTTCTTGAGAATTTGCAGAATGCAGAAGAAGTATCCAACAAGAAAATACAACTCAAGAGGAGATCCATCCATCCGTCAATCTTTACCTGCTTGGACCTGGACCGGTCTCCAGTCCATCACAGGGACACACAGACACAAATAAGACAAACATTCAGAGTAACCAATCAGCCTAACATGCATGCTTTTGGTCTGTTGGAGGAAACTGGAGTACCTGGAGAAAATCCACTCATGCACCGAGAGAACATGCAAACTCCACCCATAAAAGGTCCCCGGCCAGGATTTGAGCCATCGACCTTCTCTCTGAGAGGAAGCAGCTCTACCAACTGAGTCACCATGTCGTCCTCAAGAGGAGACGTGGTTCCAAAAACAAGGGTGCCCATGAGGATTCTGTAGACCCAGGTACACAGACTGAACTTGCTTACTCTAAGGGACATACAGGTTAAATCACTGTGAGGCAACCAACAGGCCAACAAAGACTCTTTGTGCACTCAGCCTTAAGTAGTAAAGATGATGATCAGCTGCCATGAGCGACAGCTGTGAGCAGCTGGCTCCGCCCACTCACAGATATGTTATGGAACACAGAGGGACCAAGGTCAGAATCCTAACACAAGGGTGTTGCACGTGTAAAAAAAAATATTGGTCATTACAGGAAAAAAAAGCCTAATGACTCTCAGAAGTGAAGGGTGGGAGATGAACCTGCAGGTGAGTAGCTGCATAAAGCCTCTCCAGTGGTTTGAGATATTTTGCTAACTTCAATTTTGCATCGAAATGACCCGACCTGAAGCATGTTCTAACAAAAAATAAATAAAAATCAGTCTAGAAAAGATCAATCCAAACCTGAGGCGCTGTGTCTGACTTTTATTTTGTTAGGCCTACAATAAATAAGTAAACAACAACAAAAAAAAAGCTTCACTTAACAAAAGCGTTGCTCAAATTCAAAATAATTTTCTTTAAATGAACTTGTGAATCAGCTTGAGGTGAGAACTTGGTCTGAAAACCAGTTTGATGAGCTGGTTTCACACAGAGAGAGCAGCATCGTGTTCCCTCCTTCACCCTCATCTGGGAGCAGTTTGCACATCTGCTGCATCTGTCAGAGCGCTGGCATCTGACCCAGCTCAGAACAGGACGAGGGAACGTCCCTCCAACAGGTTTTCTGTCCTTCACGTGGATCTGGTGCTCAGAGATGGACGTGTAGACAAACAAACAGCATCAACTTTACACGAGAAATAAAACCTGCAGCTTGATGCAATGAATAGTTTAAGCTCAAACCTAATGTTTTTTTTTTTTTTTTTTTTTTTTAAAGCTACTTCTAACTCTTTGGGGGGCAGAACCATGGTCTGGTAACAACTGTGTTGAATAAAACTCATGTGGGTGTTTTATTATGAAAGGACTTTTATTTTATTTTTTTACTGTTCCTGTTATAAATCTTACAGTTGTTTTTCCTTTGGGTCTAAAATGATTTGTATAATATCTGAACTGGTTCTAATGACTTTATTTTAGTAACTAGTTAAAGAAATGTGCAGAATTGAGTGTTAGATAATGGTACAGGCTTTTATTTAGACGTTGCTACGACGGGGATTCTTTGTCCGTGTGACTCAAAATATAAAACAAATCCCATCTGGTCAACCTCAGAACATCAAAGATCATGTTCTTTGGGGTTTAAAATGTTTTTTAAGGAGCAAATGATAATTTTCGATTTAGTATTAAGTCTTGTCGGCTGTCATATTTTGGGATGAACGAATGAAAATTGCACGTAAAGTCAGGAGAAAACCACGGGTCTCCTTGGAGAAGTTGCCTCTGGTGGTTTTAAAGTTCAAACAAGAAGGTTTTGACTGATCAAAGTGACTACAAATAAATAAATCCTGGAATCAAAAAATGAAAATCCAAAGAAGAAACTAATCTGTTGTCGGCAAAATGATAGACTTTTGTAGATAAAATGAAAAGAAACGGGAACGCTTATCTCTAATTTTGTTTTGAGACTGAAATAAAGAAACGTGTTTTGACCCTTTATTACTAAAATTACAGCAAATTAAAAGATTATTTTACATGAAACAAACTTTGGCCTCATTTCAAAGCCTCAGCTTTAGAGTTTTCCTTTGATTCAATCCACATTCTGTTGGATTCTTTGGCCCCTGGGTCCAGATGTGATGTCCTCTGCAGGAAATGAAGAGCATCCACTAAAGTCTCTCAGAGGCGCTTCATCTCTGCCTGAAACAGCTTTCATCATTTCATTCAACCTTTATTTATACAGGTTAGTCTCACTGAGCCCCGAGGACTCATTTACAAGAGAGACCTGTTCAAACAGTGAACACAGATGAGGTACACGCAACAACAGAGAATCATAAAAAGCAGGTAAAATGAGAATAGAAGAAAAAGCAGCTACATTATAAAAGTCATGTAAAATACTAAAAGCAGGAACATGTCTGCGTTGGTTTTTGCTGTGAATTTAACAGTTGTTTAAAATCCCTTAGAGTGGTCAAAACCGACATCTTCAGATCTGTTTGCAAGGAATTCCCGGTTCCCGGAGTGGAAGAGAAGGCCCTTTTGCCAAGTTTGGTCTGCACTGAGGGTACACTGCAGGTAACTACGTCTTGACGGTGTAGCTGCACTGATGAAGGGTGGCTGCATGTTGGAGCAGCTCTGTTACATTCACTCTGACATTTTGCTTTTGGAAACTTTAACTCCTCTTTTTCTGGATGTAAATCACATTTCTTGTGATGATTGTTTCCTCTGATATCGAATGCTGTGCAGCTGAAAAGATTTTTACTGAAACTTTTTTACTTTTGGACATTTGTCATGATGTGTAACCATGACAACAACGTGCTTTTGCTTTAATAACCGGGAGCAGCTGATGAACATCTTAAAAACTCAAATAATATCTCAGCAACAGCCCCAAATCTCAAATGAGTTGAAAAGGAGGCGCCGTGGATGCATTCCCGTCTCCTTGCCGGCTGTGCTCGAGTGCCTGACCACTGATATACTGGAACTGGCCGGAAACATGGCTTGTGACAGTAGAAGGATCGGGATCATCCCCCAACACCTGCTGCCAGCTCTCCGCTGCAACGAGGAGCTCAGCAGGCTGCAGGGAGGAGTGGCCATCGCTCTGGAAGGAGTTCTGCGCATCCGGGCGGCCCTGCAGCCCGAGGAACCGAGAGACCAGCCAAGTCTGGGTGGATGGATCGGACAGCATCTGCAGCCAGTTTCTTCAGATCTGCTGTGAGGTGGACCTTTACAAAAGATCCTTCCTGCCTACAACCATCAGTATCTACAGCATATCTTAATGAAACGAGGTTAACAAGTTACAACATTTAATTTCCCTTTGAAATTATTAAAGTATTTTGGAATCAAATTGAATTCTAAGCCTGAACCTTGTGGTACACCATTGTTAACCGTTAGATAACTGGAAGAAGTACGGTTATGTTGAACACATTGCCTTTGATTTGAGAGACAGAGAACCAACCCATGGCGTGATATGAGAAACCAATTTCTGAGAGCTTGTCACATAAGATGTCCAGTGTCAAAAGTGTCAAATTTATCCGTCTGGAACTGAAACAAACTGCAGAGTTTTCATCAAGGGACTCAGAACTCTGTTAACCTCCAGGATCGACTCAATCAGGAGTAAGAAACAGTTTAAAACGGATCACAGGTCAGAAAAAAACACCAGAAGTCATAAAAACGTTGACCTCTGGCTTGAATAAAAAGTTTTTGCTAAGAGTTTCGTTTTCCAGAGCTGACGGGCGGTTCTGAAAAGTGGAAAACACAGAACACACATGCGGGTCGGGATGAAACCCATTTCTGGAATCTGAGAACGCCGGCCTTGGTAAAAACTCCAACCTCAGGAAGAACCGAACGGAACATGTTGATGCGATCCAGCCCGATCCCGCTCTTTGATCGTAATTCTCTGCAGACCTCCGGACGGTGAACTTTTGAAGTCGGCCGAAAAGCGAGCGTTAGTCATGTGACCTCCATCCTGAGCGGCGTTAACTCGACCCTGATGGAGGTCGGCGCGCTCACATTTCTTTGCATGCTGACTTCAGCTCAGTTTGTCCAGCTGAGCTTTAAATCGTTCGATTTATGGTCAAACTTTGAAAAATTCTGCCCTGCTGGGTTTCTACGTTCAGAGGGGAGTGAGGCCAACAGAGCTCCCATGCAGGGTGGACTCAGAGGAGCGCGCCCTGCACGGTTTAAGGTACAGCTCCTGCACTCCTGAGACGGGTTGAGGGGGCCGACCCTGCAACTGTTCTGAGGAGGATGTTTATAATTTAACATCAAACCCTCTGAGACTCACGGTGGGACGTTCTGGGTGTGCACTGGGTTGAGTTTGGAGCCATCAGTGAGGACGTCAGAGGCTTTAGTGAAAATGACGAAGCTTCAACCACAGGTGGAGAAAGAGACATTTTCATTTCTGAGAACCTGAAGCCGCAAACAGGAAACTTTCAGCTCTGCCGTACGTGAACGTTTGCTCACATGGGAATATATTTTCGACGTGAAGCTGATTTTCTCACACGTCCCTCTGATTCGGACCGAAGTTCTGCACGAACACAAGAGTCCAGCTGCTGTTGCCTCCATGGTTCTGTGTCAGGACGGCCCAGCTGCTCGCCGCTCTTCATTTTTTCCTCTCGCAGCAGTCGTTGCCTAGCACCATCATAACACTGCAGAGCAGCGCAGGAAGTGTGAGTAATGACCTTCAGACAGCAGAACACGGATGAACCGGGCCACTGTTCTAAACGTTTCCACATGTCGCCTCGTGCTGGATTCCACGTTTTCCACAAAGTGGACGAACTGATCGACGGACCGACGCAGCAAACATCACACACCGCTCTGGTTTTGTTGCACGTTCAGCCACCGAGTTTGAAAAAGTCCAACAAAAAACTTCAAGGCACTCAGACCTCTGGGAACAGAGTTGCTGCTGAAGAGGAATGCTGCAGAAGTCGTCTCTGTTTGGGCCGGGCCGAGGCATTTTTAAGGGTTTGACAGCAAACGGCTGCTGGGAGACTTCCTGTTTAACCTCACCCCGTTGTGCAAAACTGTAAACACCATAAATATACTGACCTATAAACTCATGCCTGAACGTATACGTTAATGTGGTAACTCCAGCTGTGACGTCATGTGAAACAAATAAAATCTGATTTACAAATCTCGTGTTTTGTTCACGGTGGAATTAGTAAACAACGTTAAAACTGAATCGTTTTTACAGTTTTAAAAGAAAAACGAGGTGTCGTTGAACTTTATGACAGTCAAACATCTGAAAACTGTTTGGGATGAGATCAACAAAAAGCTGTAAAAGTAAAAGATACAATAAAATTAAACAGCTGGAGGAGAACTGGAACCATTTTAGAGAGTCTGAATCCCTCAGACATGAAGATGGGTAGAGGTTTAGCGACATAAAACCCCAAATATTGTATTTTATACAGAAAGGAGCGTTTCAGAGGTTATAGATTTTTTTTTAACCACAACTAGTCCGAGGCAACGCAGGAGAACACAAGGTTCACCTGATGAGACGAATGGAGACAGCTGAGCCTCATGGGACAGCAAGCAGGTGTGAGTGGGCGTGGCCAGACTCAAGAAAACACAAATGAAACAACATATCCGGGACTGAAGAGACAATGATTGTTTATTAAATCAAACCTCATGTAATCAAACATATCTTATGCTAAAAGCTCTCAGATGTTGGTTTCTCAGATCACCCTGTCGGATGGTTTTCCAATTATCTCTCAGGTTGAAGGCAATGTGTTCAACACAATGGTATCTCTTCTAGCTCGTCAATCATGGTGTACCACAAGGCTCAGACTTAGGACCCACTCTCTTTACAATTTATACAAGTAACGTAGGTCAGAACATTCCTGACACATCCCTACATTTCTATGCGGACGATACAAATGTTTATTGTCGAGTTAAATCAGTTGTTAAGGTTTTCCAGCTTCTACGGTCTGCGTTCAACATCATCCAGTCAGACTTGTTCCATCTCAAACTGGTGCTAAATGCTGATTAAACCAAAGGGATGCTGTTTTCAAACAGAAAGTTGGTGCCAGCAACTCTTTTTCCTATCTTATCAATGTATAGTGTTCCTACTGAGTTTGTGGATTCTTACAGATATTTGGGAATTTTGGTCAATGCGCATCTCTCTGAAATTAAAATTGGGTTTCTTTTTCTGAAGCAGATCTTGCTTAACTCTGAATGCCAGGAAACACCTTGTAACTGTTACCTTCCTCCCCTCCATTGACAATAGTAAAATTATTTACATGAATGCTCCTGCCAGCTCCTTGCCGATGTTGGACGCTGCTTATCATGGTGCGCTAAAATTCATAAATGGTTATAACGTCCATACCATCACTGCACTTTGTACCCATTTGTCAATTGGTCATCATTAACTTCACGCAGGCTCTCACACTGGTTTGTCTTCATCTATAAATCACTCCTTGGTCTGCTGCCTCCATAAATATTCTCCGACATGTCAAGTTGTCAGTGCAGTTACAGCGTGCGCTCTCAAGACATCATTACATGCAGCGTCCCCTCAGTGCGATCTGAACTCTGCAAAAAAGGCCTTTTCTTACTCTGCTCCTGGAACACCTTGCAAAAAGAGCTGAAGTCATCCACTTCCATCTCTTTAAGGGATTTTAAACAATTGATAAGTTCATTAGAAAAATCAAAGCAAATATGTTCTTGATTTTATTGTTTATAACATTACTGTACTTTGATTTTTATTTGCAATTTATTGTTGTATTGTTGGGCAGCACGGTGGCACAACTGGTTGAGCTGCTGCCTCTCAGAGCGCAGGTCCCTGGTTCAAATCCCGATCCGGGGGCCTTTCTGGGTGGAGGTTGCATGTTCTCTCCGTGCTTGCGTGGGTTTTCTCCGGGTACTCCGGTTTCCTCCCACAGCCCAAATGATTGGTGACTAAATTATTCCTAGGTGTGAGTGAGAGAGTGAATGGTCGTTTGTCTCTATGTGTCCCTGTGATGGACTGGAGACCTGTCCAGGGTGTCTCCCGCCCCTCGCACAAGGATTGCCGGACATAGGCACTGGTGACCCCCGTGACCCAAAATGGAACAAGCGGGTTAAAGATAATGGATGAATGTTGTATTGTTTGTTGTCTGTACCTTATCTGTTGTTTGTTTGAATCAGGTCTCTCTTGTAAATGAGTCCTCATGATACAATGAGACTAACCGGTACAAATAAAGACTGAATGAAAAAATATATGTTTTTGAAAGAGCAACAGATTTATCTGCGTGAAGGTTTGTTTCGTGGAAACGGCAGCTTCACGGCCGTTTGTTTCACAAACTTAACATTTCTGTTGAGACGGGTCCACGGATCTTTTAACGCAAGTGCTTCGTGCACGGAGGAAAAAACGTTTCCCTCAAAACGTTCAGTTTTTAACCGAACTGTTCTCTCACTGCAGCATCTCCAGCTGAAGCTTTCCAGGAGGATTTGTGGGTCACGATGAAGGTCCAGGGACGGTGTGTTTACAGCAGCCGTCCGGACCGGGACACGGTCCAGAACGAGCGGGAGTCGCATCTCAAACATCCGTCAAAATTAAAATCTAACGCCCCAACATGAGGAGGAGGAGGAGGTCCTGATGAAGGTAGAGGAAAGCCCTCTCCAGATGTGTGACATCATCCTCCTCCCCTCTCACATCCAGACCAAACAGGGCCGGGAGTCTGGCTTTCATTTAACCCCCCTCCGTGCATTTTTCCCTCCTTTCTTTGGAGAAAGTGGGAGGAGGAAGGAGGCGACGCTGCAACAGTGTGGAGGTTTGTCCATTCTCAGGCTGGAGCTCAGTACCACAGCTCCTCTGGTGTGAGACCTGCAGGGACACCCCCCCCCCTCACACCATCACTGCCTCTTCCTCAAGGAGGTGCTGGAGGATTTTACCAGGAGGAGAATGAGCAAGAGCCCAGCTTGGACCTCTTAAATCTTTCTTCATCCCGACGAGTCCTGAGGAGTCCAGCGTCTTCGGCTCAGGGTGAGTCTGGAAGCTGCTTCCTGTCTGAAGACCTTCCACCTCTGAAGCTGCATGTTCTGTAGATAAACAGCCGAAGCAGAGATGCGATAATTACAGCTTCGCCTCGCAGTTTAGCACTCGCACTCAAACCTGTACTTAAGTGGTGAGAGCACTTCGAGGGCAGGAGGTGAGCCGAAGTTCGGCTGAGGGGAGTTTCTGGTGGGATCCTTCAGCTCCTGGTTTCTGCAGCTCTCACCTCTCCAAGGTGTTCACCTGGAATGTGCAGGAAACAGCTTTTCAAAATAAGAGCTCACTGATTAGTTTCTGCATGCAGAGCCGACCTGACCCGAGACGTTTCGTCCGTTTGGGTCAAAAGTGGGTCGTTAATGTGAACGATGAAGAGTTTCCACCGCAGCAGCTGAAGACCACACCCTGCCTGCAGATACAAGATGGGCCTGAAAACGTGTGAAGGAGTGGTCGAGGAGGAGGAGGAGGAGGAGGAGGAGGAGCTGCTTCATCAGCGCTCACTACTCCTCATTAGAACGCTCTGATTAAAAAAAAAAAACACACTTTTCAGGAGCTTTTAATGTTTTAAGTGCTGCGATAACTTCATGTCCTCTACGTTCAGATCCGTTTGGAAACTTTGTGCGTTTTGGCCGAGCAGAGTTTTGTGTGTGTGTGTGTGTGTGTGTGTGTGTGTGTGTGTGTGTGTGTGTGTGTGGGTGTGTGTGTGTGTGTGTGTGTGT
>JAVCKU010134317.1:0-12255 GCA_032273985.1 Hypsolebias coamazonicus
GTGCACGCACACACCTACACATGTGTGTGTGTGTGTGCCCCCCCACCCCCACCCCCACACACACACACATTACGGATGCTTCTGATGCCCTTGTCAACAATGAACAACTATCCTCAGCACAGAAATGTAAGGATGCATCAGGGATGATCTGACCTACATTACTTATGTAAATTGTGAAGAGGTTGGGTCCTAAGACTGAATCTTGTGGTGCACCATTTTTGACAGCTATAATGTAGCTGGAAGAAGTACCGTTATGTTGAACACCGCCTCCAATCTGAGAGGTAAGTAGAGAACCAACTAGTAATGTGATCTGAGAAACCAATTTCTGTGAGCTTATGACAGACGATGTCATGATCCACACACTGTCAAAAGCTTTAGACAGGTTTAAGAAAAGTGCAGCACAATAATCCTTAGCATCCAAATCTTCAACAACGTCATTAGGAACCTTCAGTGAAGCAGTCGTTGTGCTGTGTTTTTTCCTGAAACCAGATTGGAGAGGTAAGTTGCCAAAATAATCCAAATACATCTTGACTTTTTTTAAAATTTATTTATAAAATGTGTTCATTTTTAAAATTTTAAAATACAATGCAAAACAATCCCATAAACGATAACATACAAAATATAAAAAAAATTAAAGGTAGCAGAAGGAAGAAAAATTCTTATTATATCTGCCCCTTTTTTCAAACAATTAGTTCAATAAAAATAATCTTCAGTAACAGAACAAAATTAATAACTCTTTCTAATTTTTTTTAACTCTAATACAATACACATTATGCTACTTCCTTTTTTTTAAATTCAGTTTTGATCATTTTCTTAAATGTACACATTGACTTGGCATTTTTAACATCATTCTCCAAACCATTCCACAATACATTCCCCTGGATTGAGGTCGATCATCCCTTCAAACTAGTTCTGAATTTTGGTTTGTCAAATCTCTATCCCCTAAAGGTAATAACATCTTTGTCTTTTAACAACATTTATTTGGATATTTAAAGGTAATGCGTTATTCTGAGCCCTATACCTAACTGATAAAATACTATAATCTACCAAATCATGGAACTTCAATACCTTCAGTTGATAAAATAATGTGCTTGGTGGATGACAGTAATGTTTTCTAGTGATAATTCTTACAGATTTTATCTGTAAAACAAAAATAGGCTTTGTAATTGTTTTACACGCTTCCCCCAAACATCAACACAATAGCTTAAGTGTGGAAAAATTATTGTGTTGTACAACAAATGTGTAGAGAGCTTTATCATCAGTCATTTATTGCTTCCTTAAATAGCTCAGTTTGTTAATTGGCCTTTGTATGTTTGTGAATGTTTCTGTTCAGTGTCCTGAGACAACTTCCATTGTGGTTTGGCGCTATATAAATAAACTGAATTGAAACAAAGACAGTTTTTTATTTTTTTATTTTTTATTTTTTTACACATTGATGGCATGAATACCAGTGAACCTGGCTATGTTGATAAAATGTGACAAGACAAAAGGGATGAGCAGGTGACTAAAGTAAAGTCTGCAAAGTGGCTGTGATGTCCTGTGCAAACATGAGAAATTAATTTGCTCGTATGGCAAAAGTATTGCATACGCAATTGCAGTGCAGCACTTGCTTAACAAGCAGAATTACTTATCTTAATGAAACCAAAATCTATTTTAGGAACAGTACTGTTCTTTAGAACTTGTTGCTTTACATTATCAAGTCTGCTTAACTGTCAATTTATTGTATTTTTGTTCCAGATCTCTGAACATGGTCACACAAGATTTTTATATTGTTAATAGTTGAGTATCAATTAAAATACTCTTTGGCATAGAGTTATGCACCAATATTCAGTATACACCTGTAAACATGCCTTTGAAGAAAACAGTGGTTAGATATTCTTAAACCTGTTCCTTTTAAAATCACCTCCTTAAATATTTTCAAATTGTAAACACTATCGTATAAGCAGCACCTTCATTGCTTAAGACTTACAGTTCCTCAGACTGAAGAAGTATTTTGGATAAAAACCAAAATGTTTCAACAAAGAAGAACCAGTCCAGAGGACCTGACTCAACCTTGTTAGATTTATTGACTTGGATTTTTGAGCATGTTTCAGGATATCTGTGTCTGTTTGAAACCCAGGGCACAAATACAATAGACTCTGAAAGTTCAGTGTAAAAACCTGAGTCCTGGTCCCTTTTCAAAAAGGTTATGTTCACACAAATATGGTTAGTGGCAATATTATGTCCATGTTGCCATGATCCCATTAAACACTGAAAAATTCCAAAAGTCCACTTGAGTTCCATTACTGCACTGACGTGCTACAGTATTTAGTGTGTTGTTTGCAACAACTGTGCTTGATATCATATGTATGACTTGACTTTAACTTCCCTCCAGCTATATAGAAGACTATTTTGTCATATTCTTTGCTTCTCTGCCTTTCTTTTGCACCCTCTATTTTCATGCACCATTCATTCCAGCCATGTTAACTCTAACAAATTCATATAAATTAGATGTGCTGCCATTGGCTATTACTTGCCTAATATGCCCTGTCATTCTTGCATTTATGCATCCTTCTGTTCACCTCTTTATTTCTGATAAATGCATTTCAAGCAGCACCTCAATGACAGTCTCCCTTGGTGCTGTCACTTTATTTTAACAAGTGTATTTGGCAAGTCATCCTGTACACTTCCATCTGCTGACCTTTTGTTGGCTGCATTCAAAGGATTCAAATATACACAACTCAAATGGACAGAGGAGGAGTGTGACAAGCAAAAGTAAATTTAAGAAGCTGGTAGGCTTTGAACTTCATCCCTCAAAGAAATGAGTTCAGATATTTTTATTGTCTGCTCTGAAATGCTTTAAGAAAGCCATCCTTCAACAAAAGCATTTAACAAACATGGATTCAGGAGCAGTTGTGGTTAGAGCTGTTGCCTCACATGTTTGCCTCCTGCTTGTGACATTTCTGTGTTTGCATGTTCTTCCCGTGTATGAGTGAGTTTTCTCTGCATTCTGTGGTTTCCTCCCACAAATCATCTAACACTAAACCTCTAAACAGGCAAAACAAAATGGTGGATTCTAATGCTAACTGATAACCGCTAACTTTAAACATACACTGTTGTCACTGGCACTGTAAGACTGTTTGTAATGTGACTGTGTGTAAGTGAACATAACTCAAACCGGTTAATAAATCACAGGTAAAGTGCTCATGTCCCATTCAGAGGTGAGCTTTAATGCAGTTAATCTGAACCAAAGAGGCAGAGCAGAAAGCTGTGCTGAAGCAGAGTGATGCATTCATTGTGTGTTGGGCGTCTCCCTCGTGCATTTACTATAATGAATTAATCCCGTGAACGGGTGTTCACAACTACTGTCGTCAGTTCATTAATTGAGACAGACATCCCCACACCGCGGGATAGAGAAATAGAGAGGGTCACTGCAGCAGCAGCAGTACACAGCTTTGCCACTTGTGTTTCTGCTGTTTTAGTTCTTAGAATAAAACATTATTAACACTAAAAGATGAATACTTGTATACCCCAAATTAAAGCAAAGATGTGTTAAATATGTGAGGCGCATCTGCGAGAGACAGTGTGCTGCAAAGATGCTGGATAACCTTGTAGAAAATATGTACAATGTTAGTGCACAATGTTTCTATATGTTTACAATGTTTCTGAGTGTAGAAATGTTTTATTTTATTTTATTTTGGGGTGCGGGGGGGTTGGGGACATTTACGTTAAAGTTGCAGTTATTGGTTGTAAACAGACATCATGAGTCAGAGGTTGTTCCCAATATTTAGAAGGGGGAAAGCTCTGTGAATGCAGATGATAGTACCCAAACTTAAGCGTGATGTCACCAGGTGACGTTTAGCTTGGTTTGGTATAGCATCGTTTTGAGAAAGTCACCATTCTCCTGCATGCTTTTGGTGGAGTGAAGAGAGGTCTTCAAATGTGTTAATGGACTTAAAGTTACTGGAACTCAATTTAGAGGAAACTAAATGATCTGCTTACGATTTCCAAAGTTGGTGGAAATGCTAATCTGCTTAACTAAAAGTTACTTCCACTATTAGATGTGGAACTGTGCCCACCACTGGATGGTTAGATACTAAAGATCATTCAAAGTCCATATGACATTAGGCTGTGCCAAAAAATGAACAAGACATTAACACACTTGTTTAACTAATATATACAGTAAAGATATTGCTTTGAGGTTTACAACCCAAACACCCAACAGTGGATGGAGGGGCACCCCATGAGGCAAGCCAGGGAGAACCATGGTCTGGTGGTGGTCCAGAAAAGGATTTATGCAGTTGGAGGACAGGGTCTACAGGGCTTTTTAAAATCGATTGAGGGGTATGACCTTGTCACGGAGGCGTGGTGCAACTGTGCAACAATGCCGTATCTACAAGCTGTGAAATGTGCTGCTGTTGGCAGCATCATCTATGTGCTGGCATGCAAAACAATGGTATGGGCCTGAAACCAGTTCTGGAATATCATCCGAACAGACAGGTGGGCCACTTCTCAGATGATGAGCCTCTCCTCCCTAGACTCGGCCATCTGTGCGATCAACACTTGAATGGAGCCAGAATGGCTGACACATCAGCCAAAAAGGCTGAGTTTTAATAATTAATGTTTATTTGAGTGGTTTATGGTTTATTTAATAAAGCATTTTAGTAATTTCTACCAAAAAAACAAACAAACAAACATTGCATTGTCTTTCAGACTTGATAAAAGTGGTTAAATGATATCCAAAAAAGGCAAGGTAATCACAACTGAAGGGGTTGAACTACCTGAAGGCAATATTGCAGATGTCCAGGGTAACTACAAACACCATGGAACATGAAACAGCAATTGTAATGAGGCAGCAAGTACGTCAGCCACAACCAAGTACCGGTACCTATAGAGAAAGGTAGGTCCTGAAGAGCCAGCAGAATGGTAAGAACAAAGTCTGAGTCATCAACATGTATACCTTAACATAAGATGCCCTGCTGGTATGATAGCCTGACCAAAGCAGGAGATAGAAGCCACTGACATCAGGGCACAAAAGCTCCTCACAACATATGGAGGGTTTCACCCCAAGCCCTGCACCCTGAGACTGTACACTGAGATATACCTATATAGATGATAGAGACAGATCAGTTTTATAAACATTTTATAATACAATGAAAAAGATGCTCTTCTTATGTTGCTATTTCTAAGCTTTTGGTTTTTGACTGACTAAACTGATATTTTTAAAACAATGACAATGGCCTCATTTTCTAAAATGGCATGCTGTGCTCTGCCAGCTACCCCAGCACACAGTCACATACACACACATTAATGTAGCCTACACAAGATAATTGGATTACAAGGCTAGCTCCGCTGTTTGATAAGACCATCTACAATGCCACACATCATCTTGCAAGCAGAAAGAAAAGGTGGAACATGGATAAAACTAGTCTCATTAAATGGACAGAGTGGAAAAAGGTTGTTTTGTCACATTATTTAGTGAAAAAACTTACAGAACTCGACTAGATATGGACTCATAGTCTAGCACAGGCAATCAGCTCAGTTTGATTGACAACATATATTCAATGCACCTTAATCTTGCTATGCCAGTTCTTTTGTATTATGCTTGATTGCTGTTCACTTAAAACACTATGCTCACTTTGACTGAGCATAGCTTTTTACCTGTCAGAATGTCTAAAAAGTTTGCCAAAAGCATGCACTCATAGAGTCTACGTCTAAAGTGTACTCCTTGAGAAGACTTGTACCAGATCTGAGATGGGACACATGCTGTGCACAGTATTCCATGTCAACTGGTTGACTGAAAGACATAATTCAATAAGTTTTACTTCCATCCATCCCTCATCTTTTTCCACCTTTTCCCTTTTTTGGTTGTGGAGGTCACTGGTGTCCATATCCAGCACTCACTGTGCAAGAGGCAGGGTACACCTACGGGCAGGTTGCAAGTCCATCACAGGGACACATAGAGACAAACGAGACAACCACTCACTCTCACTCACACCTTGGGACAATTTAGAGTTACAAATCAGCCCAACATGCATGTTTTCAGACTGTGGGAGGAAACTGGAGTACCCAGAGAAAACCCCCACATGAACGGAGTCGGAGAGAACATGCAAACTCCACCCAGAAAGGCCCCCGGCCAGGATTTGAACCAGTGACCTGATTGCTGAGAGTCAACAGCTTTGACAAATGCACCACAGTACCACCCTAAGTTTTAATTCACAACAGGAATTATTGCACCGTTTTGCATTGTAGCAGACGTGAGAGTCAAATAAATTTGTTCTCTTGAAGCCATATGACTCTGCAAAGAATGAACAAAAAGAGAAATGATTTCCATTTTCATGTTTTGTCAAAGAATGATCAATTGTTTGATTGTTGGGCTGTATGCAGGTCCATCTTGTTTGTCTCATAAGAGCTCCCATGAGACAAACAGAAGATTTGATATAGGAAGACATCCTCCTGCTTAACTGACCTTGCTGCCACAGACCACATGGTATCTGGCAGAGCCAAATGATTTGATAAGTGAGAAGTACTGAAGCTCTGCAAGCGCCGTGCATGCAGGTGGTGGAATGGTACCAGTCTGCATTTTCAATGTTATTCATAGCGTTTCCAGAAAAAAATACAGTTGAGCATTTATGACAATTTTTGAAGCATTTGTGCAGTTTGTTGTGTGTCAGTGTTGAACAACAGAGATTTCCCCCCACATGAATCTATCAAATGTGTTGAAGATTTTCACAATTAAAATGGTTTAAGACATTACAACTATAAGGTGTGAAATCTAAAAACTGCAGTGCACTGAGTAGATATTTAAATACAGTAATTAAAAGTTATTCCATTTTTGTAAACATGTAATATTAGCACTATATTAATGGTAAAGACATTAAAAAAGGTAAGGAAAAAGAAAATAGTCTAAAGACAAAAGATGTTTTTGTGAACATTATGCCACACTCAAAAAATAAAACATTTCTAATTAATTAAAACAAGTTGTAGGGTAATATTTATCAGACATTTGCAAAGTTAATATGAACAGCATATTTCAATAACATATATATATATATATTCAATTTATTTTAATTTTAATCAAGTTAAGAAATTACTTTTTCTAAAGACCTTTAAATATTTCTCTGCAGGTTTCACAGTTTCAAGTACATGCCCATATTTTAAATAAACCTGGTATAAAATGTACATTGGTATTAAAGTTACATTATCTTGTATAAAAATATCTTTTATTCATTTTACTTTGTCAAAGAAGCCACACTCAAGGACACAAGAAGCTATTTTAACCAGTTTAACTTGCAAGGGCAGACTTTCACTCACAGATTTACACATGAAAGTTCTACATCACGGAGCCCGGTCAGGAGACTCTGCACCGGGCAGTGTGCGAGAATTGTTTTTATATACGCTTATCAGCTCTCACAGACGGTCACTGATGACCTCGGACTCCCAGCTGTACACGCAGGATCAAATAAGCCCCTCTCTGAGAGGGAAAATAACTCTCTGGCAACTCTAACACATGCTTTGTTAGCATTAGTAGTGATAAACATCCATAAACCTTGACCAAAAATCCCCTGACACATTAAAAGAGCAAATTAAAAATTAAAGATAATGTATGCTCACTGTCCCATTTATGTTCTCTGGGATTTTTATATCTGATTTAATTAGCCTTTATCTCAAACTTTGTCGCTGTCTGAGTGATAAAAATGATTTTGATTTAAAGGTTGTGAAAATGTTATTTATTTATTTATTTATTTTACATTTAGAGTGTTTATTCTGTTGTTTCTGTCTGAAAACACAAAGAAGCTGTTTCATCAACTGAACTGTTCTCATCAATGCATCCACTTCAGGGCAACAGAAAAAAAAAAACACGGGAGCTAACAGGTCAGAGACCTTCACTGTTTATCATCTTCAGGCAAATTTTGCACGTTCTGTTTAAACAAGTGCACTTCATGGCACGAGACCACTAGATGTCATGAGCACCAGGATCTCAGTCCAAAACAGTCTGAATGTAAACTAAATTCAAATCACTGGAATATTCTAAACCAGGATGTACTGTAGGTCCATCTAGTCCTCAACTGGAACACGTTGAGTGGGAACTTGTGATCTTTTTATATAATTCATTTTTGAATTTACAATAGGGTATTTAGTTGAGAAAAAAAATAAAAGCCTGCTTTCTTTGTCCTGCACACAGAATGATCCCCATCCTGCTCAGTCAGACCGGCAGCCAAACCTCAGAACAAAGAGTCTTGGGTTATGACAGAGCAGGAGCAGCTTCACTCTATAAACCAACATTAGTCTTCTGTATCTTTCAAAACAGAAAACTAATATAGGTTGTGTTCGCTGTCACAAGACTAGTATTTGTAATGTTCATAGAACCTTGAAAACAATAAATGAATGGAAACCGTAAAGGAGAGATGGAAAAGACTCACATCTGTCAGAAGATCAGGCAGGACTCTTGATCATTTGATGGCAGCTGGGTGTCAGTGAAAACCAAGGAATCACTGCTGTCTGTATGAAATACCAAAAAAAAAACAAAAAACACAGAGGCCTTGGCATCCCAGGGCTATATTTTCTTGGAAAACTTTCCAGTGAGTGGAAAAAAAGCCAAATAAAATAACAGGTGCAGGATTTGAATGGCCAACAGGTAAATTTGTACTTATACTGTCCAAACTGTTGATGTTCTGTCACTTAGGGCATGAATAATCAAAGATATCACCCATTTGTCATTTGCGATAAAAATGTTTTGTTAACTAAATATATGAACAAGAGTAACTTGTGATGCTTTTGCTTGTATCAATAGATATCTCAGTCTTTGCGGTTATCCATTCTACACATGAATAAGAAATGTGAATATAAACACAGACTGACTGCATCCTGCGTCTCTTGCAAAGATGATTATTGTGATTACCGTGAGGACAAGAGGAACTAACATCCTTGTTGCCTTGGGTCCTTGCATCGGATATTTTTGGCACAGGAAATTGTTAAAACTTATAAATCCATAAATATAGTGTATAGGGCTGGCTGTGTAAACAAATGAACCACTGTTACATATTTCTTGCCTTTCATGGCATATTGAAACAAAAAGAGCTGGACTGTAGTTATTTCCAGAGAAATTGCATAAAAGGCTGCTGTTGATTGTTCCTAAAACCTTATGCAATTTCAGATGAACGCTCGTGTCTCCGGGCTGGTTTGGTTTTGGCATCTTTATTTTATCATGTGAGCTGTTTTTTCCATAAATGCTGCCAACACTTTTGAGGTCAAAGAGATGCTGAATCACGTCTCAAATATGTTTCTTCTACTTGGACAGTATAGATATTTAGATGCATGATAAATCTGTAACAAAAAATAAATAAAGCCCTATTTTCTGATCAAAGACAAGAGCTCAGTGAGAAGTATAAGAATACTACTTATGAAAATTAAAATTTGATTTAAAATAATAAATAAAAACCTAACCTTTCATTTGTTATTTTGGAAATTGTACGGAAAAAAGTACTCAAGGAAGCTTTTTCAATTCTGTCCAGGGTGTATTCATTATCTGGATTTCACACAAATAAGTCTCAAAGAGTCAGTCCTTTTTCTGGTAACTAAATGCCCCACCACCATAAAGGAAAAGACTATTTTCTTTTAAATTGACTTTTTTTTTTTTCAAAGCATCTTGCCATCAGTTTCTTTATGAAATCATCATGAAAATGGACCTACATAAAATGTGAGAAAGAACGTGCTTAATACTTATTCCTGTAATAGCTTAGCTCTTCAACAGTAAAATTATAATAGGAAAAAAAAGATTCAGAATTAGGAAAAAAAAAAAAAAAAAACGCATTTAAGCCAATTTACGAAACACAAAATACTTTGAATTTGGTCCAAATCAGTCGCCAGTTGAGGTTTGTGAATGCAGCTTGCACTGTCAAGTTAGAAGCTGCTCACTCCGTCATAACATTTAGCGTGTAAAACATCTCGAGTCTCATGGTCTAACAACCCTCCGTCATTTAAACAATCAGTACAAGTAAACACTGAAGGATTTAACAAATGAATGTTTGTAGTTTTTGAGGTGTGTTTTTCTGGCCTGGAATTGAACAGGGAACACAAGTGAATCCTAATGGTTTTAGTGTGAGATATTCAAGTGGGTGTTACAGTGTATATAAGAACAGGGTAGGTATTTATTTATTTTCTTTGTTCGAGGCAGCGCAGGGTGACAGATCCTGGTGAGCAGAAGGAGTTATTTTATCCACTACCAGGCACAACGGCAGAGCCAGGGGGTGGCCTATGGTGGCCTTGGTCACCATAAATGAATCTATAGCCACCCCAATCATTTGAAGAAGCTATACTTTAAAGCAATATAAAAACTCAAACATATAGTTTCTTCAAATTGGGTGACTGGATTTTTTTTTTATACATTCAACCTTTATTTATACAGGTTAATCCCAGTGAGCCTCAGGGACTCATTTACAAGAGAGACCTGAATTTTAACAAAGAGTGATGACAACAGTGGATAACAACAACAACAGACAATCATAGAAGATGCATACAAATTAATTTATTTAACAACTTAAAATAAAATGGCAACCAAAAGGACAATCAAAAGGAAAAGTAGCAAAAAACAGCTAAGTTATAAGACGATGTAGAAAAGTAAAAACAGGAACATGTCTGCACTGGTTTTTGCCATGAACTTAACAGATGGTTGAAGCCACTTAGAGAGGTCAAGGTCAAGAGCCTCAGATCTTTTTGCAAGATATTCCAGGAAACAGGAGCAGAGTAGGAGAAGGCCCTTTTGCCTAGTTCAGTCCTCACAGAGAGGACACTGCATGTAATAATGTCCTGAGAGTGCACACTGTAGCTGCACAGCTGAATAACACGAAGCAGGTAAAGATGGATGGCTATATGGTGGTGGCCATCTTGGATTTTGACGTGGCAACCCAATTTTCAATAGAAACCTTCCTTATGTTCAGATGCAGCCACACACAAAAATCAAAACTGCCTCACTTATTTTTCTAGTCATTGCACTCACAACATTCACGAATGAACAGACAGATGGACGGAGGGTATTTCCATTTCCAATGGGACAAAAAAGCAAAAGTCATCACTGAGTGAATTGGGGTAGTTATGGGTGCTGGAATACACAAAACACTGAACGAAGTGACATTCGAGAGCTGAAAAAAGTCAACTTCATTTCCTGGAAAAGTACAGTAATTCACATCGCTAAGCTAGGCTTATTGGCTACGTGGGTGTGTCAGCGTAGGCCTACTTCGCTTTTCTCCATACATGTAGAGAAAGTGGGGGGAAAAAGGAATTTGGATTAATCTTGGTGAGTTTTAATCAGCTGAACATTTGGTAAGCATAAAAAGCTCACTACTTACTAAATGATAGGAGGGTACAGTTTGTGTCGGGGTCAGTGTTGCTTCTCTCTGGTGGAAATGGAGGAAGAGTAAGCTGTGAGTCCTAACCTGAGTATAAACTTCAAGAAGCTGTTGACTGGATGAAAGTCTGCAGGTGCTGCATCAGAGTTGTATACCACTTTTCAAACTTGGGGTTTAATTTTAAGTTGATTGTGTTCTGACAGAGTGTTCATTTGGCTTTGTACCGCCTGCAGCAGTTGTCTTTGTAATTGCACCCACTTTCAGCTCTGCATACAGATTTGCTCTAATTCTGGTATTATCTCTCTCTCCTCTGACACACATCCGGTCACAACCTATTGCAAACCGTCATACAAAGGAACGCTTGTACCTAAATAAACGGTTGAAGTCAATCATCTAAAATGTTCAAACAACGTAACCCAGAAAAAACTCCATAGTCCAACAGAATTAAACTCTTTGGTCAGAACCGTCGTTCATTTGGCAGAAGTTTGAACCAGTTGGCTGATCCATCATTTCAAGCCCAAACATATTGCAGTATTTCTGGGGATTTATTTTAATAGTTTCAGAGAGTGAGGAAAGAATCTGGCTCTCAAACTGCATGATCACAATGCGCAAAAGAACATTGTGAACAAGCTGCAGATAGTATTGTGTTTTTAGTGGATGACAGTATTTTTATACTGTTTGTAATACTTTATGGCACTAATTAAAGTTGCACACTTTTTATTTCTTCTTTTGCTTTACAAACCAAAGAATGTATCCATTTTAACGGTGAAGCTTATATTTTCACTCTGACTTTTCTTTTTAACAAGTAAACTCTAGGTTATTTAGTTATCCCATTTTTTTTAGACCAGTCTGAGAAGCACATGTGGTTCTCCCAAGTCACAGACATGAAGCACAGCAAATGAATCTGATTCTGATTCTCAGTGACGGC
>JAVCKU010134437.1:0-12219 GCA_032273985.1 Hypsolebias coamazonicus
CCCCCCCCCAGAAAGCATCCACCTTGAGCGAGCACAAGAAAGAGATTTAATAGAGTGACATATTTCAAGTACTTATGTTAATTTTTAATAAGTATTACTGTTTTGATAAGTATTTGACAAGTACTGTATTTCATTACTGATAATGAAAATCCAAAAATCAGTTCATAAGAAAATGTAAATGTTACCTTAGACCAGATTGTGAAGCTGTGGACTGCATCTGGAGTCAGTACTTCAAGAGCCACCGTACTCAGACTTATCCAGGACCTGGTTTGCAATTTTCGCAGTCTTTGTGTCAGACCACTGGACTTTTGCTCAGTGGTTTAAAAATGTATTTGTCGAGGAGTATAAATTCTGCATTTTATTTGGAAATCAAGGTCCCATAGGAGGAAAAGTGGAGATGCACAGGATGCTTGAGATCCGGAGAGATGTTCTCACAGTCAGTGATGATACGGGGAGTCGTGCCATCTGATGCTGTTGGTCCATTGGGTTCTATCAAGTCCAAAATCAGTGTCTACCAGGAAATATTTTAGGCACTTCATGCTGACAATCTTTATGGGGATGGCTGGTTTCATTTTCCAGCTGAAGATCAAGATGAGAGACACCAGACCGAACGCAGACGAGCTGAGGACCGCTATCAGAAAAACCTCATAACTCCACAGGCTGATGGCCTCCATGCAACATCAAATTGATGCAGTGATTCATGCAAACGGAGCCCAATCAGGTGTTGAGTGCATAGACTGTACAGAACATGGACATACTTTTCAACATTTATGTATTAAAAATTATTTTATACCCTTATATAATGTTCTAATTTTTAAGACACCATTTTGGGTGATTTTCATTAGCTGTAAGCCATTATTATCAAAACATAAAGAAGTAAAAGTTTGGAATGTATCACTCTGTGTAATAAGTCTAATAAATGAGTTTTATTATTTGAGTCAAATAAATTACTGAAATAAGTTAACTTCTCAATAAAGTTCTAAAATACTGAGACATCCCTGTATGTTGTCTGGCTGCAGTTGCAGTGTGGGCATTATGTTATGAGTCAGTTGGTTTTATATTTTATGACAAAATATTCCAAATCTTCAGCTCTACTGTATATGCTATTCATTAAATCATAAACTCATTCATCTCGCTGTTGTAACACCAGTAAGCAGCAAAAAAAAAATATTGGTTTTGGTATTGCTACTCTTCCTCAAATTTTCCTGAATTTTTGGGGTTTTCTTCTTGGTTGAGTGTCAAACAGCAAGCTCCAGTGGCACAATTAGTTAGTGCACAGTACAGTACTTATAAGACATTATTCATCTTAGTGATGCGGTTGTGAATTCAAGCCTCACCTGGAGCAATTTTGAGTCTTCAAGCTCAGAAATGTCCATTCACTGTCATCAACAATTAATCAGTAATAAATGTGCTGTTGAATGTAATGTAAGCAGATACGTAGCACACCATAGAAATAGAGCTAGTGTGAGTTATAAGAACTATGCCTTCCCTACTATTTCTAGGCACAGGTTTGCAATTTCATGTTGACTCTCACTCATCCAGAAAATGGTAAATTAAGGATAAAAATAATAAAACAACTGGATTTTTATTCTGTAGTTAAGGGCTCTAACAAGATTGAGTCAGGTCCTCTGGCTGGATTCTTCAAGTTAGTTAAGAATACTTCACTTCTCATTCTATATGTTTTATTAGTTCATCATAGAGAGTGTGGAATAACCTACCGGTACATGCCTCTCGCAATGAAAAGTTCTTAGACTCTTTGCCTGGCTCACAAGAGAAACGTTTTGGTCACATGCATGAATGTGTGAATTAGTGTGAAAATTACTGGGTGTTAGGCTAGACTTAAGGTTGAGCATTTTGAGCAGAAAATGACAGATTTTTTAAAAATATATATTTATTGAGGTGGAAGGGAAGACAAGTTCCATTAAGTGGTCAGTGTGTGGTACTTCTAAGCCAGAATTCAGATTAGTGATGACAAGTTTGTGAGTTCAAGTTTAACTGGAGCAATTTTGAGTCCTATGAAGATTCAACAAACATGACACTTAGCTAAATTAGTGGTACAGTTAAGTGTAGGCACTTCCAATAGTTTAATTTGTTCTGCAAAACATTAACACTTCTTTTTGTTCAGTTTTATCAAAATAATTATCTTAAATTTTCAATGTGCTCTACTTAAGTTGAGGTGGTAGGACAAAAATATGCCTGAACAAGTCAATACACAGTTCCCCGACAGAGTCAATACAACTCAGCACTTTTTTTGTGCACGCTATCTTTTGTGGCATAATGTTTAGTACTTGATTCAGAAGTGCCAAACTTTATTGAACCCAGAGACAAATGCAATGCTTTTTGGCAAATATTGTCCACGGATGATGACTGTGTTGCATCCAATGACTTGACTTGTACTTGTAGGCTTAAGCGCTTTTCTCGTTTATAAGTTTTTTCAAAATATCTGTGTAAGTCACTACAAGTAGTGATTTCTAGTCACTGAACATTTTTTTTCAAGCTCATAAGATCAATTCATTTTCATCAACAAGTAATCAATAATAATTGTGCTGTTATTTATAATGTAGACAGTAGCCAAGTGACATGTCACAAAATGGCAGAAAGTGCACTAGTGTGGGTCATGAGAACTACATATTACCTAAATCTGTCCGCAGGTTTGCAATAGTTTTCAGATGTTAGACGATTGTCCAAGGAGAGGTCAGCCTCTGAGGTGGTCATTACAAAACATAGAATTACCACCTAAATAGAGCATCTGGCAAGTTTTTGGTTTTTATAAGGTCTTGCTCCTCAAGACTGTCAAGATTTCATCTGGTTAGATCTCTTCTGATGAAAGGATCAAAACTAAAACCATCCCCCTTCTGTACAATTAGAGATGGACCAATTTCAAATATGTGTCCAGTAAAGCAATGTCTGTATACTGACCATCGTTTGATATAATCTATACTACATTATTTTATCCGCTTCTTACTTTCTGGATCACTGGTGCCCACGTCCAGCAGTCACTGTGCAGGGGAGGTGGGGTACACCCTGGACAGGTTGCAAGTCCATCACAGGGCCACATAGCCAAACACATATTTACACCGTCACTTATAGACAAGAGCAGAGTTCCCACTCTAAACTTACTACTTAGCCCAAGACGCATGTCTTTGGCTGCCGGAGAAAACCCACGCATGCACAGAGGGAACATACAAACACTACTCAGAAACATTTGCAGCTGGGTTTCAGTGAGAGGCGACACTGATATCAACTGCACCACTATTATTATTTAATCACAATAATTTCAGTCCTATGTTGAAATTGGCTGCGTCCATCCTCAGCCGAAAGGTGTGCAGCTAATTGTGGTCCATCAAACCACTGGTCAGGTTTTCAACCAGCCGTAACCTTCCTGCTTAGCCTGGGCTTGGATTAACCAGTTTGGGGAGGAAGTCATAGTTTGGGAATGAACTCTGAGCATTCTGTGAGTATAAACACATTGGGGCTGGATCTATTTAGAGAAGATTGGTCAGATTCATTTTTTATAACAGGTGGAAGAAGAGCAAGCTCCAGTGGCACAATCGGTCAGCACACAGTACTTAGAAAACAGTGTTCAGCTTCGGGATGCTGGGGTTGTGAGTTTGAGCCTCACCTGGAGCATTTTTGAGTCTTCAAGCTCAAAAATGTCCATTCAGTTATCAACAAATAATCAGCAATTATTGTGCTTTTGGATGCATTGTAAGTAGCTAAGTAGCACACTATAGAAAACGGCAGTAATGGAGCTAGTGTGGGTTATAAGAACCAGGGCTTAATTTGTAAACTGAATGATGCCAGAACACAAATAGCAGCTGGTTTGGGAATGAACTCTGAGCATTCTCTGTGAGTATAAATAATGCTGAGGCTTTTTAGAGAAAATAGGTCAGATTTGTTTTTTTATTACAGGTGGAGCAACAGCAAGCTCAAATATTGCAATTGGTTAGCATAAACTTATGAGACAGTGTTCAGCTTAAGGTTCAGCTGAGGTTATGAGTTCAAATCACCTGGAACAAATTTGAGTCTTCAATAATGATCAAACAGGAAGTAGCATGGCTTCAATAAAGTTTAAAGTATGTACTTCTGACAGTATTTGTGTTTGTTTTACTACAGACACACATTTTGGTTGGATAATAACGCTAAGAAGATATATTTGTCTAAAACTAATTACAGATTAAAAACAGTCAAATGTGTAAGTGAGAATTAGCACAAAAATACTACCTAAAATATTTGTGTAAAATGGCTAATTTTTTTTTTTATATGTGCAGTTTGATGTACTTGACTGTTTTCTGGAACCTTTTGCTGGAAGCCATGTTCGTTTCATTTTTGGGGTCTGGGTATCTAAAAACAAAAAGGCTCCTTAAGTCACTAAAACATTCCAGTGAATGACAACAAAAATGGTTCAATCATGTCATCTGAACCAAACTGGTTCAGATGACATGATTGAACCATTTTTGTTGTCATCTACCTGGACTATTGAGCTTACAAACCTTACTCCAATGAATAATTTTGTTTTGGTTGTTTTTATTTTTTCTTTCTATTCCATATAGATAAATATGACAGCATCAACAGTTTTAGTATGCATATTTCTTTGGAGATAGAAAGAATTACTTAAAACGAACTCTGGCTTTTTGTCTCATCTGTGCCTGCAACAGCACATCGTAAGACAACTAGTTGGATCATATACCCTCTCTGTCCAATGTCAGTCATTGCTCAACAAATCTAATTGCTTTTGCCACTAAAAGTGCTTGTTGTCATGTATCTGTTAACATGTGATTTATCTTTAAAATCATTTGGTGTCCAGCTGGCAGATTTAGGAGAAGGCAGCAAGCATGGAAGAGACAAGAAGCAGGACGAGCAGCCTGCAGAGAAAAAAACCTCCTTGGCTCAAACTGGACATCCCAACCATCCAGCTGACGCTGGACGACACGCCACCACTCAGCCAGGTAGGATGCAATGCTGAAGTTCAAGCCTGAATGGTAAAACATATCCATATGTTGAGGTTTTTTTTTTAAAGTAGAACTCTGACTGGCACTTTCTTTGTGTCTGTGTGTTGTAGCCAGTGAAGCGTGTGCGCAGTGTCAGCATGCCAGGGGAAAATCCACAGACCCACTCTGATGCCTTGGAAACATCCATCAGTCACCTCAAACCTCCATCAGAGCGATTGCCTTTCATGCAGTCTGTCAAGAGGTTAGACACACATTCCAAATAACTAACTAAGATGTAATCATGAATCCATCTCTGCATTTCTTAATGCCTATTCTCTCCAGCTACTAATTTCCCTTCAATTCTGCATGCATACTTACTTTTATCTCGTTTCCTTACTTTTATTTAACTCTGTCTTATTCTCTACCTTTTTCCTCTCCTGTCAACCTCTTATCCTGAACTTGGATGCAATGAAAACAGAGTGCAATTTGATCATGTCAACACAGTTCCCCCAAAATGCCAGAGGGGCCCAAGGAGGGGGTCAACCTGCCGTAGGAGGTCCTGCATCCCCCGAATACTGGCCAGGCGGCGTTCGTCTATACCAAAACAGATTATCAGGTACAAAAGAGGAGGAAAGAAAAACAATGATCTGGTCAGAACCTGGGCTATGTTATTTTGATGAGTTATTCATCCATCCATCCATCCATCAATCCATCCATCTATCCATTCATTATCTTCCTCTTATTCCAAAGTCGGGTCACAGGGGCAGCAGCTTGAGCAGGGAGGCCCAGACATCTCTTTCCACAGCCACCTCTTCTAGCTCTTCTGGGAGGATTCCAAGGCCAACCAAGAGACATAGTCTCTCCAGCGTGTTCTTGGTCTTCCCCGGGGTCTCCTCCCAGTCAGACATGCCTGAAGCACCTCCCTAGAGAGGCGTCATGGGGGCATCCTTACTAGATGCCCGAGCCACCTCAACTGGCTCCTCTCGACGTGGAGGAGTAGCGGTTCTACTCCGAGTCTCTCCCAGATAACTGAACTTCTCACCCTGTCTCTAAGGGAGAGACCAGCTACCCTGCGGAGGAAACTCATTTCAACTGCTTTTCTTTCAGTCACTACCTAGAGCTCGTCACCATAGGTGAGGGTAGGAACAGAGACCAACCGGTAAACAGAGAGCTTTGCCTTACTCTCAGCTCTCTCTTCACTACAACAGACCAGTACAGAGTCCGCATTACTGCAGATGCTGCACCAATCTGTCTGTCAATCTCACGCTCCATTCTTCTCTCATTTGTGAACAAAACCCCAAGATAATTGAACTCCTCCACTTAAGGCAGAACCTCACCCTCGACCTGAAGAGAGCAATCCATCCTTTTCTGGTTGAGAACCATGGCCTCAGATTTGGTAGTGCTGATTCTCATCCCAGTCGCTTCACACTCGGCTGTGAACTGCTCCAGTGAAAGCTGCAGATCACAGCATGATGACACTAACAGGACCACATCATCTGCAAAAAGTAGAGATGGAATCCTGAAGCCACTGAACCAGAAACCCTCCATCCACTGGCTGCACCGACAAAATTGGTGACAATGGGCAGCCCTGGCAGAGTCCAACTCCCACCCTGAAGGGGTCTGACTTACTACCGGCAATGCGAACCAAACTCTCGCACTGTTTGTATAGGGACTGAAAAGCCCCTAACAACAGGCCCCCAATCCATTATTCACGGAACACCCCCCACAGTGTACTCCGAGGAACACGGTCAAATGCATTCCCCAAGTCCACAAAACACATGTAGACTGGATGGGCAAACTCCCATTACCCCTCGAGGACCCTAGTGAGGGTAAAGAGCTGATCCAGTGTTCCATGGCCGGGACGGAATCCGCGTTGTCCCTCCTGGATCTGAGGTTCGACTAATGATCGGACTCGCTTCTCCAGTACCCCTGAATAGACCTTACCATGGAAACTAAGGAGAGTGACGCCCCTAATTGGAGCACACTCTCCAGTCCCCCTTTTTGAGAGGAGATCCACCACCCCAGTCTGCCAATCCAGTGGCACTGCCCCCGATGTCTACACAATTTTGCAAAGGCGTGTCAACCAAGACAGCCCCACAACATCCAGAGCCTTAAGGGAATCAGGGCAAATCTTATCCACTCCTGTAGCCCTGCCGCCTTGGAGCTTTTTAACTACCTCGGTGACCTTAGCCACGGTTATGGGTGGACCAACCCCAAAGTCCCCCGACTCAGCTTCCTCCATGGAAGATGTGCTGGTGGGATTGAGAAGGTCCAAAAAGTATTCTTTCCACCTTCCAACGACATCACTGGTTGAGGTCAACAGCACCTCACCTTCACTGAACACAGTGTTAGTAAAGAGTTGCTTTCCCCTCCTCAGCCGCCTGATAGTTTGCCAAAATCTCCTCGGAGCCGACCGAGAGTCTCTATCCAAGGTCTCATTGAACTCCTACCACATCCGAGCTTTTGCCTCAGCAACAGCCAAGGCTGTAGACTGCTTGGCCCTCTGATACTCCTCAGCTGCTTCCAGAGTCCCAATGACCAACAAGGCCTGATACAACTCCTTCTTCAGCTTGACAGCCTCCCTAAACCCTGGGTTGTCCACCACCAAGTGTGCAAAGCACTGACAACCTTGTGGCCACAGCTCAAGGCAGCTACCTCAACAAGCGAGGTGCGGAACATGGCCCACTCTGACTCAATGTCCCCCACCTCAGCTGGGATGCAGTTAAAGCTCTTCCAGAGGTGTGAGTTGAAGATCTCTCGGAAAGGTTCTTCTGTCAGACATTCCCTCAAATCCTCACTACACGTTTGGGTCTAATGGTACAAATCTTTTGATAAAAATTTAACAGAACTGTGGAGTAAACTGCTAGTTAGTTAATAAAATTATTATTTTTTGTGACTAGTCTACAAATGTCACAGTTTGTTTACATTTCCCCTTCAGCACAGCAGGTCCTACTGTCAGTAATAAAAATTAAAAAATACATTTAGTTTAGACATTTTATATTCAAATACAAGAGCATTCCTGAGAAAATTGAAAGAATAGACTGCTGTATCAAAGCCAGAGGCGTAATTGAAAACAGATCCATTTTTTTTAATAAGATGAAAAGTGACAATAAACCTGCAGTATGAGGAAAAAGCAAACTTCATCATATACTGTATGTCACTGCCTGTTGTTGAATGGTTCATTTGATGTTTTTATCCACCCTTCGAAGGAAGGACATATTAAGGTATAGTCTATAATCTATGATCCACAGTCTAATTTGTCTTTATTTTCTTTATAGTATAGTCTCCGTCCGGCCCATAACTTCTAATCTGCTCAAGATAATGTCACATACCGTACACTTTTCATCTCCACAACTTCCAGGTCAAGGTCACAAATCAAGATCAGACATTGTACAAGGTCTTTGTTTGTCCAGGCCAGTGCTACATATTGCTGTTTGTCATATAATGTCCCGTATGCAGTATTCTTGTTATTTTGCCTATGACACATGAAAAATGCACAGAGTTTATTATTATTACTATAAAACAGTGGTGAAAAGTCCATGTTTGAGCAATAAGTCCAAATTAAGCATTAAAAGCAGGTGTTATTTTATCTTAACTGTCATACTGAGAACTGTTAGCATGACTTGTGAGTCAGTGAAAGATAATTTTTGTGTGCCACAAAATAATTGGCACTGAGAGTTCATTTGCATGACTTATGGATATTTGCTTAACTGCATTCTCCTCAAGAGAGTTCTTGAAGCCAGGATGAATCGTTACTGTTCAAACAAAGTGTGTCCCAGCCAGGGATCTGGGAGGACACCTTGTTGATCTGCAGAAAGATGAAAACACTTCATGAGTCATTTGTCGCGTGAGCGAGTCATTCATTTAGTCAGATCAAGCTGCATATTTAAACACTAAATGATTTATTGTTCAGCCATGATGATGATTGTAATTATTTGTGTTTGGACTTTACTGGTCAATTCTTACAGTCCGTGTTGACATGAATGTTTGAAACGAAGCCCACAGTGTGCGCTTTGTGGCACTGCTACTCCAGCTCCTGAGTGTGTGGATGTGTCATGTTCAGACATGTCTGAGTGCCCTCCTCCAACTCTCCACCCTCCTAATGTGTACCGTGATCGTTTTTTTCACCGTCCCTCTAAGCTTCTGTTTCCTGTGACTTGCTGGTGTCTCAGAGGGAAACTGGTGTTTACATGCAGTTCTGCTAAAAAAAAAATAAAAAAAAAAATAAAAAGATGGAAGGCTGAGAGAGAAGGACCTCATTGATGGTGATCATTGGGACTCTGAATGGAGTGGGGGGCAGTTTGAGAAGGACCAGACCTTCTGTCATCTTCCCCTGGCGAATTGAACTTTTGAGTTGGAACTTTGGGACGGCAGCCAACTACTGACACATTCATGCACCCTCCTACGCATCCACAGTCCGATAGAAACCTCTGTTCTGTGCTCAAGACGGCAAGTTCAGGAAGGTCCTCCCGCTTGTCTCACTTTCAGTGAGCAGGTCCAGCTGCTGGAAGGGAACAGGAAGCAGATCTCTTTTTACATCAGGATGTTCACTGTGCAAGTCCTGACTGAGAGGATCAGCACCAACTTTCAGTTTTTGATTACCCAGGAGTAAGCATGACGGAGCAGTTTAACTCCGTCTGGACATGTGTTGATCTTTCTCTGTGCAGCAGCACTGTACAGCCTGGACATCATGAAATCTCCTGATGGAATCCTGGATGTGTAATTTGTGAAGGATCAGGTTGGATTGAGCAGATCAGGGTCTTATCGCTGGTCATGGTGTAAGTAGGGTTGCTGTGTTAGTGATGCTGCTGTTCGAGTCAGTTCACCTCTGGAGTACCCACCCCAGGCAGGCATGACCCAGATACTGAACCCCTCCTGGAGCTCTCAGGACAGGTAATGTTGGCCGTGAGAAACTAGAGCAGAGCAAAAGAAGATTTGATAAATGCTGGATTTATCTTAGACTAGTTTGCATGTTTTGAACGGCTTTTAGAGTCATTTGTTGAACTTTATCATTAGACAAATTTATGCCTATATGAGAGGACATGTAGGCCTCGTTTACGTTAAACACTCAGATTCTCTTCAGTGTTTGCACGTCTTGTTCACATGAATATAAGGGTTTTAGTTAAAAAATAAAAAGAGTAAAAAAAAAGGTAATTAAAAAAACTAAATTTGTTAGATCCATGTGGACACGAGAAAGGATGAAGTAGCAGCTCATGACGCATGAATTCAATTACGTACTTTGTTCCTGAGAAACAATAAAAAAGGGTTGTGTTGGATTTTTTTTATGGCTTTGTCCTGAAACTGGCAACATCAAACTTTGATTATGTACTAATTCAATTAAATGAGAGAGAGAAAAAAAAAACATTTCTAATAGGGCTTTAGGAAATTCCACATTACAAATGAGTTTGATATGTCAATATTGTGAATGTACTCCCTAGTGACATGAGTTTTTCAGTTTTTTATTAGAGCTGTTTGGGCAGGAATGTTTTAATAATGAAAAAAAAATGTAGTTGTGTAATGACACCATCTGCAATGACTTTCAGTTTCTGTTTCACACTTTGATATACAGTAATTATACACATTAAAGACAATAGTAAAAATTATAAATACTGTATACTGTAACCTTATACTGTAGTTAAATGTGCTGCTGGTTGACCATTGCTTCTCAAGGGCTGTAAAATATAGCAATTATTTTCAACATCAACTTTTATTTTGTTTATAACAAAATTAAATTCAGAATAGATAAACACTTGAAATAATAAGTTTAAATAAAAGACATGCATAGAATCAAGAAGGGGGAAGGAATTGCTTCACTCCACTATGACTGGCATCAATGTAAACTAAGGCAGTGGACTTCCTTTCTTTGTCAAGGAGTAAAAGTGCTGCATTTTAAATAAAAAGAAATATTTTTATTAATTAAAAAGATGTAAAGTTAAAAAATGCAGCAGATGAAGTTTTTATTCTGAAAACTGCTTGTGCACCAACATTTACCTCTGTATCTGAATAAAATTAATCAAATTTAGTTGTGGGTTATTTTGTACTTTCACTACTTTGGGTGTGCATTGGTATACGGCACCTGCTAAGAATGAGGTGGGGGTATGAATTGTCCACAGAACAATTTGGCTGATTTATAAATTATTTTATAGTTTATTCAAATGCATTATCTAATTCTTTTATGTTTATATACAGAAAATATACTATCATATTATATAATGAAATGAAAAAAAAATGGATATTAACTTGAGTAAAAAATATCAAAACCAGAACCCTTTATTCAAGCGCAGTACCATAATCATGCCCCACTGCTGTCTTAAACCACTGTATGTTAAAATATCTTATTCAGTTCATTTCAATGCTTCTGGCAGATATTTTATACCTGTAAAAAAGCAACAAAATTATATTTTTTGTAATTAATTCAGCCCATTTTTATTTGGTGGTGCCAAATGTCGGTAGTTACATTAATATAGGAGAGTAAATATTTACTATTGGTACACATGGTTATCTTCTGTTTGCTTTTTTCCTCATATGTTTAGTTGTATCTCGTGTTTAGAGTTAGACTGAGCAAAGCGCCGCCCTCGGCCCCCTCGCTTTCTATAATCCTGTAATTACAGCACACCAAAGTACTTTTTAATGTTTTCCTGCAAAACCTAAAGGATATTTGGGCTCATGTAGGTGCTTAACTAATGCTTTAATGTGTACTGTGTGTTACTGAGTAGCTGTAAATATTTTTGTAATGTGTTGGCAACTATGGTGCACATGAGGACAAGTAGACCAACAAATTATTACAAACACATCAACCCTGAATATTTGTCAAAGTTAAAGAAGCTAATGTTTTCTGACTCGAAGTCCAGATCGTGCCTCTTGTTTTGTTTTCCTTAACCTGTTTGCTCTTTCAGAAACATTCCTCAGTAGAGAAGCAGCATTTTGGGCTGTGCCCCCCACCCCCACCCCCCAGCCAGCCCCTTCTCAGCCTTAAAAGGCTTCTCCAGCTGGCGTTGTTCTTGATGATGAGAGCTCAGTGTTTAATGCAGCACGTTCTTCTTTTTAAACAGTCCCTTGGAGTGTGGCCTCCTCCCACTCCTCCTCATGGGATAACATGTAGTTTCTGTTTCATGGAAACAGGGACTTCAATGTTCGTGTATTATTGAGGGAAATTGATCATGTTAGCTGATTTGCAGTAATGCTAGGAGGCATCGGCTGTTACAAACGTTGTGCATAAAGCTGGTGAAGATGCTCAACCATCCAGGCCGAGATGATTCAAATAAACTGAAATAAAGACAACTAGACT
>JAVCKU010134442.1:0-12217 GCA_032273985.1 Hypsolebias coamazonicus
TCAATGAACACTTCCTAAAAATTGAGATTGTTGATTCATGACAAGTCAGGTAAAGTCAAGTCATCTTTATTTATAGAGCACTGTTAAAACAGATAGCCCCTTAGAATATTTAAAAACCTCAGTACCAAGCCATTTTTGGTCGGATTATTCTGAAACTTGGTGAACATCTGTATCTTCTCAGGACCTACGAAAATGTCTTGGAGCACTGGTCTAAAACCAACAGGAAGTTTGCCATTTTGGGTCAAAGTTCATTTTCCGGTGTTTTGAATTGCGGACTTTAAGGAACTCTTAGGGATTTTGAAGGATTGCTTTCAAACTTGGTTAATATGTCCTTAATACATTGGACAGTAAAATTTATCAAAAGCTTGTGTTTACGTTTATGCTAAAGGGGCGTGGCCACACTTCAAACTTGCACTCCACGCCAAAAATTTCAAACCACTATAACTTTCGCAGTGAAATACCAAAATGCACCCAACTTGGCATGAGTCATCCCTGTTGGATTCCTGATGATCCTTTGAGGTCATTTTGTGATGTCATTGAAGCCCCACCCTCTAAGAACAGGTAGTCTCTTTTTTTAACTTGGAATGGTCCCTCTCTAACACCCTTGAACTTATCAGAATGATCCTTTGTATTTCAGTTACTGAACTCTCATCTAGAAAATATAACATTTTTTTCTGAGAGATTGACATGGTTAATTTAAAGTTATACATTCTTTGTCAAAGACTCCAGATTGTGACATTATCATTGAAGAAAAATTTGATTGTGGAGATGTGGAAGGTCTGCTGGACTTTTCATTTAGTTCTGGGCGATGAACAAATGGTTGGAACATCCTTCAGTCTCACATGACCTGACTGTGTCTTTGTAAACTGCCTTCTCACAAAACGTGCCTGTAGAGTGATATTAGTTTATGTCTTTGCACATTTTTTTGACAGTTAACCATTTTGAGCCCTGATTGAAAATGTTTCTTCAAATTAAACTTACATCACTCAGTTTGTGTTTTTGTCATGTTTGTGATTTTGCTCCTCTTGACTTTACATGATGAAATTAATAAACAGTATAAATAGTAGTAAAAGTATGTTATTAAAGCTTGTTTTAAATTTTACATATTTTGTAATAAATTGTTTTGTAATTTGAGAATCCTCATCAGCTATTATTACACTAACTTTCAGCTCAATATGACTAAAATTTATGATTTTAAAGTATTTTAAATTTTTTCTAAGGTAGCCATCTTGGATTTATAATTTTCAATCATAGTCTATTAGAGATTATTGTCAGCTATCAATACACCACATTTCATCTGAACTCTAAAAATGGCAGTTATACCACTTTTGTATACACTAGCTAAATAGTAGCTAAAGAAATGTGTAAAGAAGCTTAAATTTCCAAAAGGAAGTGGAGGGAGCGTAATTGTGCCTACTAAAACTGGCAAAAATATATCAATACAGTTAATGTCTGAGAAGTCGTAAATTGCAACAAAAAAATAAATAAAGCTGAAGAGTAGCTAAAACAAGCAGAAATAAGTATTGAACCTTTTTTGATTTTAAAGCAGAGATGGTGGAGTAGATTTTTGTACAATTAAGCTGAAAAGTTACAATGTTTACAAAAAATGTGAAATTCGCTGAATAAGATGAAATTAATGTCAAAACAGCTAAGTTTGAGCTGAAATAAAAAACAGCTGAAACCTATAGAAATAAACTGAAAGGTGCAAATCCAGCTGAAATTAACAGATAAGTTTGAAAAAGCATACACATTTTAAAGTTATCCGAATTAAAAGAATCACAAAACGATTAAATAAAGATCAAATTAGCTGAATTAACTAATGTTTTTTTTTTTTTATTTCATTCAAACTCCTATTAGGGATCGATGTAATTAAGTAATACGCCAAGTTTCATCTGAATAACTCTAAAAATGACAGTTAGCCTAGTTTTTCGATAAAACAGCTGAATAGTAAAGAAATGCAGAAAGAAGCCTAAATTTCTAAAGGAAGTAGAGTGAGCTTATTTTTGCCCACTAAGGTTGAAATAGGCAGAAACTAGCACAATAAAGTTTAAATTATAAGAAAAAGCTAAAATTTGATAAAAAAATAGTTTAAAAAGTAGCTAAAAAAATTGCATTACTTGAAGGATGTTAAAAGAACATGTTTTTGCAAAATTATAAAGACAATTTGAAATGATTGAAAAAAAATGGGACTTGAAATTTGACATCGCTCATGATTTACCTCATCCTATATAATCCCAGTATCTCATTGCAAACAGAGGATGTACTGACAGTACAAAAATTAGAAATATTACAAGCAACTCTTTTCCACACAATTCATTGTTTTCAATTTAAAATTAAAGTACATTCGTTAGATGATTTGACATTTATTAACCTGTGTCCTGATGACCCGATTGAGATTTCAGCTTTGATAACTGGATTATTGAGAATGAACTTTCTTGTCTATTCATTTATACTTTATGCTCCCAAAAATAGGCTTCTTTTTGTTTATATATGCTAACAATAGATCTTTAACTGTTTATGTTTTCAAGAAATGTTTAATTTAAACAATTGTGAATGTAATTTCAGTGTTTAAAAATAAAACATGTTCAGACGGCACTATACTTTTGGTTTAGTTGTATTTTATTTTTTACATTTGTAAAACTGTAATGTTATCGCTGATCATGTGGACAGACAAAGAATATTGCTGAGAATAACTTAAATACAGTATTGGTAACTCTAAATTTTCCCTAGGTGTGAGTGCAACAGGTCCCTCTTGTAAATGAGTCCACGTGGCTCAACGAGGCTAGCCTGTATAAATAAAGGTTGAATTAATTTATGTCTATTCAATTCAGGTCAATTTAAGAATATTATTTCCAGTTGAAAAGTTTTGAACAAAGTTGTCTTTGCTATATAATTTAAGTACAACCTAACAAAACTTATCAAGTCATTTTAGGTGTGCAATACTTAAATTGCAGAAATTCACTTGTTTTCATCAGGTTTATAAATACCAATGTCAATATTGAACAATATTTTAAGTAAACCCAACTTTAAGTTACAACAAATCAATAAAATTTAATTTTGTACACTATTTTGTTATTAAAACATGTTCAAAATTATCAAGTTAGTTGACTTGTACAAACTTAAGATGTGCAAATTGAACAAATGTAACATTTTCAATTAAAAAAAAAGGAATATTTTCAGGCAACAAGTTTGCAGAACTTTTTTAAGTAAAGTCCACCAATTGAATTTTACAGTGCATATTACCTCCAGCTAAAAAGTCTGATGACTTTACTTGTTTACTTGGAACCTGCACCTGGACCTCTCACTCACAACAATAGATCGTTAGGGTCTTTGTTAATTCCACCAACACAAGGGCCAGACGAGTCTGTCTGGCTCATGACATCTACAGTATTTAACTTTGTTTTTATGCGAACATTTGTGATTTGGTTCAAATTAAATCCCACCCACTGTAGGTAAAAAGGTTTAAATACTGAGAAACTAGAAGGAGAAGCCAAACAGAAGAAGAAGACAAAGCCAAGACGGGTATGTTTCACTCTTTGAAAATAATGTGAACATTATGTCTAGATAAAAGACAAAAACATAACTAATTGTGAATATGTCATTTTTAAAAAAGCTTCTTTTTATATTTACAGAAAAAACTCTTACAAAATGGACATGTCACCAATGAAATTTCCTGATTTCAAAGATGCTGAACTACAAGCAGCAAAAGACCAAGCTCTCATTGCAACCGTAAGTTCTCCAAACAGATAAAAACATATTATAATATCACACGACAAAGATAGCCTAACACTAATTCTTAAATAAATATATTGCTGTTGCACATTTTTGTAAAATGCTAAATTATGTCCACATGGACATTGAATCACTTGTTTTACTATTTTTTAAAGACGATATAGCTTTTTTATGGCTTTCAATATGTATAGTGGCAAATTGGAGTCATATAAATGAGAAAAATATCAGATCATAGGGAGGGGACAGAGGTTAGTCAAAGAAAACTTATTAAATAAAGTCAATAAATGTGAAATACTTAAATCCAATCTATATACAGGTATATATAAACTATATATAGAGCTATCTATATTGTATATAGAAACTATTTGCCAACAAATTCCTTTAGTTTTTAATCCTTGGTTTGAATTTAATATTAAATACAGTTACAAAAACAGATAATATTTCATGCCAATTGATTGTCAATACAATAATATCCAAGTCTCTTATAAATGAGTCCCCGTGTTTCAATGTAACTAACATGTTAAATAAAACTTAAATATATGAAACATGAAAATATTTATTACTTTTAAAAAATGCATGAAAATATATATTTTAAATTTATTTAAAATTATTATTGATTAATGTTTTTTGGAACTTGTGATTTATCAAAAAAGAACTGCGTGCTAACATGTAATGTATTTAAATGCACCTTATTCCCATCACGTAGTACATGAGGTGGAACAAAATTCTGTACATAGAATTTCAGTTACATCCAACAAATTAAAGAAACAATAGAAATTGTAAATAAAAATACTAGTACGATCCAAAAGATGAAATAATAGTACACTACATTCACTAAACTAAGAATACATTAAACTAAGAATCCACTAAGAAAACCAAAAATGTATAAAACAAAGGCAGCATAAAAGTAAGTCCATGTCAGTAGATCAATATAAATGAACGCAACAAAATGAATTAAATGAGATGCATAAAATCAGCATTATACATAGTCAGCAAACAGTGATTTTTTTCCTGGTGACAGATTCAAGACTCTAAAGGCTAAATTTTGAATTCAGCTATTTTGATTTCATTATGAATATGAGTATGTGTACAGGTAGCATATTTTAAAAACAAGACAACAATCAAAAACAATTAAGCTTTATTTGTAATTGAAAACATTTTCCTTCTTATCACCTCTACTTTAGAACTGGTACACTAAAGTCCTTGAATGTGAACAATTTTCCTAAATCTATTATTCCTCTGTTACAGTACCTTTGTGGAGATCCAAGGGTGACAAGAGAAAACGCATACGTAAAATGCTTGGAAGCATTTTACAGCCTGCTGAAACTCATGAGCAAAAAAGAAAGACAAAAAGAAGCATGGAAACAAAAGAATATGTTATTAACAAAACACATTAAAAACCTTGATGCCAAATTGAAAGAGGCTCTCTTCAAAATAGAAGTCTTGGAAGCAGAAGAAATTTTCTTATTAAGTGGTATGTATGTTTAATTTTAGAGGATTCTATATAATGAATTTATCGTTTGATCACATATTGTTGTTTTATGATATGTACTTTTTAAAAAATATGTATAATAATTTTAAATAGACAATTTAAATTATGCATTGACCAGTTATTAAATATTTATTTTTTTGTAAATCATATGTGCTTTCTTTATAAGATTACTTGATAACATACATTTGTAATAAATCTGTTTTTTTTTATTTTTTTTATTTGTGGTGTATAACAAAATTTTCCGAACAAGACGAGGACTGGAAAAGGTTGGATGGCACTGACTTAAACACTCCACAAGATGGGTAATTGTCTTTATTTATTTTTGGGGTATTTGTTGTAATAAGATAATATTCTTTAGATAGAGAACCTTACTAATTGGTTTTTCTATGTAATGCTCCTGTAAAATTCCCTGAAACCACTTTGTGGTGATTTGGCACTATACAAATATACTGTACTCAAATTAACTTTATTCCATTACTGTTACATATAAATGAATACTTTATAAATATGCTTGACATCCTTCTATAAAAACTTTATAAATCATTAATAACTGGTCATTATTCATTAATTACAAAACAACAAACACAAAATGAACCATTTTCTTTCAAAATAATCATTTCAATCCATGCATATCCAGATTTAAACAAAAATTATTACTGTATATTCCAGTTTTCTAAATAACTTACTAAGTTATAAACACAATAAGCATTTGTAAACCTATTCCTTTAGGATATAATATTATACTTTATCACTGGATTATAAATGTGTAGAATAATGTAATATAAAAATATTAGGTTTACAAATGTTTATTTAATTTTGAATATAACAACTTACTATAAAATATTTAAAACAAATCAATGAAATATTTTAGTGAACAAATTTGAATCGCTATTTAGCAATTAAAAAACTTCTTACTTAATACATTTAAATACATTTGTTTTTAAATTCATTTATAGTTCTTACATTAAACATTTCAGACTAATTTAATTAATTCCTAAACATAATAAACTTTTTTAGTATTTCCTTAAAGAGGAACTTACCCCACTCTGAAACGATAGCTCCGCCCCAAGACAAGAGTTAAAAAATGCAAAGTATGTTCCAAGAGACACTGATAAAGGAGGGGAAGATAGTGTGCGATTTGAACAAATACAAACCAAAATACAAAAATACAAAAAAACAAACTTTAACACTAAATATAAATACCATGAAAATCTATACAACTAAATAATCTAAAGTACCTAACTTACAAGAATAAGCTAATAATAAATATACTGATAACCTGAAAATACCGACCAATACTCGCAATGCTAATGCTAATGCTGTGTTGCTATGGTTACTCCAACTCCCAATCTCTGCGGGGGAGGGGCTCACTTTTATACTCACGCAGCAGAGGCTGGGACATCAGAGTGCCCAGACATGTCAGAATGACCAGTCGTTGACATTAGGAAAATTAGGCTGCAGTACCACAGTTCAACCCATAGAGGGAATGTAAACACGTTTTTAGACCAAATACTGTATTGCCGATTTGAAAAAATACCACCAAAACATGAAAATTAACACAGGCATAGTGCTATACAACATTTTACACACATTCCAGGGAGTTTATCAGCTAAAAAAGGTTAATTTTGGGGTAAGTTCCTCTTTAAGCTTTAATATTGTATATAATAATAATGAAATTCAATTCCACTGAGTTTATTTGTATAGTGCCAAATCACAACAAAGTTGTTTCAGGGCATTTTACAGGAGGAGTATTTACATACATTGAAAAGCCAATTAGTAAAGTTGTCTATGTAAGGAATATTATCTTATTACCACAAATAACAAAAATAAATAAATAAACAAGGACAATTACTCATCTTGTGAAGTGATTGGGAGTTCGTACAATCCCTCTTCATTAAAGTTTTGGTTTATTCTAAAAATAATTTGATGTATAACAAATTATAAAAACATATTTATTACATTTTTTATACCATTAAGCAATAATCTAAATTAAACACATATGTTTTTGTGAAAATGAATACCAGCATATTCTATATTAATAAAAGCAAGAAAGAGGCATAATGGGTGATTTTTTTTCTTCAAATATTAATTTAAGTATTCATTTAGATTTGTTATTTACAGATGCTATGTAAACATTTGTGAATAAGTTATTACTTTCCTAATATAAGTCTTTGTAAGCCAATTATTTGAACATATAATATTGTTTATATATACTTGTGATGAAGTGATAAAGTACAATATTATATCTTAAGGAAATTATTGTGTTTATAACTTAGTAAATTATTTAGAAAACTGGAATATAAGGATTTTTGTTTAAATCTAGATGTGCATGGATTTGAATGATTATTTTGAAAGAAAATGGCTCATTTCGTGTTTGTTTTTTAGTTAATGAATAATGACCAGTTATTAATAATTTATAAAGTTTTTAGAGATATTTATAGCATTTATTAAGTATTTTTTAGCATCTAATGATAATGAAATTCAATTCAATTGAATTTATTTGTATAATGCCAAATCATATCAAAGTTGTTTCAGGTAATTTTACAGGATTATTGACATACATAGAAAAGCCAATTAGTAAGGTTCTCTATTTAAGGAATATAATCTTATTACCACAAATGTCCCCCCCTCCCCCACAAAAAATTGACAATTACCCATCTTGTGAACTGATTGGAAGTTTGTTCAATCCCTCTTCGTCCAGGCTTTGGTTTGTTCTAAAAATGATTCGATATACAAAAAAATGAAGAAAAAAAAAAAAACACATTTATTACATTTTCATACCATTAAGTAATAATTTCAATTAAACACACATGCTTTTGTGAAAATAAATATTTGCATATTCTGTATTAATACAAGTGATAGAGACAAAATTTATAATTGTTTTCTTCAAATATTAATTTAAATCTGTTCATTTATATTTGTTCTTTAGAGATGTTATATGAAACATTTGTGAATAAGTTACTACTTTCTAAGTATGAGTTTTAATAAGCCTATTCTTTTAACATATACTATAGTTTATATATACAGTACTTGTAATTTAGTGATAAAGTACTAATAACTACTTTATAGATATGCTATTAATCCCTCTCTAAAAACGTTTTAAAAAAATTAATAACTGGCCATTATTCAGTAATTAAGAACAAGACAAAAATAAAATTCACCATTTTCATTCAAAAGAATCATTAAAATCCATGCGCATCCAAATTTAAACCAAAATTCTTATATTCAAGATTTTTAAATAACTTACTATGTTATAAACAAGCATTTATAAACCTATTTCTTTAGGATATAATATTGCACTTTAACACAGGATTATAAGTATCTAGAATAATTTCATATCGTTAAAATATTAGATTTCTAAATCTTTATTTAGTTTTCAAGATAATACAGTAACTTACTATAAAATATTGTAAATAAGAAATCTAGAGAAAATATTAGAGTGAACACATTTGAACTGATATTTAGCAATAAAACAAAAAAATTCAAATACGGTTAAATACATTTGTTTTTAAAATTCCTTTAGAGTTCTTAGATTAAACATTTCAGACAGTGACGTACATCAAGATAAAAAAAAAACTACCGTTAATCACTTTTGTCTTATTCTCAATTTTATTAATGTAAAATATACAGTTGTTTGTTTTTAATACATCGTGTTCAATTTAGATGGTTGCTTAATGGTATAAAAATGTAATAAATATGTTTTTTTTAATTTGATGTGTATGAAATCTTTTTCAGAACCCAAAAAACCCTGGACACAGAGGGATTGCACGAACTAGAAACCACTCAACAAGATGTGTGATTGCCTTTGTTTTTCTTATCTACATTTGTGTGTTTTTTGTGGGGGTGATAAATGATTGCTTTTTTGGTATTTGTATTAATAAATTTGTATTCCATTTAAACATTTGTATACCTTTTATATTATTGCATTTCCAAAATTATAATTTAGTGTGAAATCTTTAAAATAACAAATCTAAATACAATATTGACATTAAAAGATTTACATAACTATTTAGGAAGACACAAAACTAAAGCATTTCTTAACAAATAGTAAGTCAATATGTTCTTAAATAACAACTTAGTCTGACTTTTTTAGATAACACCTACAACCTATAATGTCAGCCTAATTGTAATACATTACCCAATTTCATAATCTTTCATATATATTAATTTAAAAATAGACAAAAATAGCAATTTTCTTTTCAAATTTTAACTCCAATCAGTTCTCCTAAATATTTCATGTAACTCTTAAATAATTCAGACTAACTTAGAATCTTACTACAATAAACATTTATATACCTATTATATTATTATATTCACAACATAATAACAGTGTAAAACGTTGAATATAACAAATGTACATTGAATATTTAAGTAAACAGATTTACCTAACTATTCAGCAAGACACAAAACTAAACAGTTCCTTTACAAATAATAAGTCAAATATGTTCTTATAAAGTAAAAACTTTCTGAATTTTTTAAATTAAAATAAAAACTCTAATCTCTAATATTAACCTTATATACATTACCCAATTTCATAATTTCTTTGATTTTTTTTTACACTGACTTAAAGGTCTTTAAAAAAGACAAAAATAGCAATTTCCTTTTACAATTATAACTCAAATCAATTCACCTAAATATTTCCTTAAAAACTCAAATAAAACCTGTCAAACTAAATTAATACCTTAATACAATAAATGAATTAGATGGAAAAAATAAAACACTATTATCTAAGAATCAGGTGAACTCTTGAGTAATGAAGAACTCGTGAACTTTATAAAAAATATACTAAAACTATAAAAGGTAAAAAACTGGAACATTAGCTAAAAGGATAAAAATATGTCAAATATTATATGTAGCAAAACGCTAGCTAAAAGCTAAATTTCACAATAAAAAACTAAATACAGTAAATGCTAAATCATTTTTATAAAGTAAAAAATTCTATTTCAAACAGAAACTAAATGCTAAAGATAACCAAATTGTACCTAAAAGTACCTCAAGAGTAGTTAGAATTTTCATGCAACAAAGACACCTAACAAAAAAAGAAAACTGTCCAGATGACCTGACTGAACATTGTTGATTACTTTAACTGGATTATTAAGCATAAATGTAACAAATTAGGTCACTAAAAAAAATCAAGTAACAAAAGAATAGTTAAAATTAACACACAGCTGACTAAATATTTAAAACTGAAAAAGACTAGCTAAAACTCAACCTAGCAATCTGTTACCTAAAATTTAAACACAGAACAAGAAGATAAAAATAAAGCCAGTTTCCTGAATCAAAAACTTTAAAAACAAAATCAAAACAACTGAAATTATCTCATGGAATTTGTATGGGGACAATATTTGTAATTAAATGTAAATATTTGTATAAAAGTTTACAATCTATAACACTGACTAAACTAAAAACAGAAATAGTGAATTAGCAAACAAACATAAAAATCATTAAATCATGAGCGTGACTGAACAGTTACATCTCAGACATACATTATCCGATCTGCACGAGATTTATTATGGTTCATCACTGAGCACGTCTACTGACATTCATATTGTGGTTTAACATATGACTCCAGTGTGTCCCCTACATTATTCAAACTGTTATATCTCACTGATATATCATTTGATCTGTTCTACATTTATTGTGCATCACCTGTCAGCACTTCTACACATGTTGGTATTGTAGTTTACAATTTAACTCCAGTGTGCCCCCTAGATAATTTTTCCATCAAATGAAATGGCCTTTTGGGGGCTTTGTCATATCCCCAAATTCACCAAATTTGATGGACTCATCAGGCAGCACATGGATTTGAATCTTGTCTCACAAGTGAGAGTACCAATACAGTACTAATGCCTTTTTTCGCACAGTCTAATAAAGATAAAGCAAAACTTGCATGAAGCACAGCTTGTAAAATTTCACAAATACATTGATTGTGAGAATATTGTTCATTATCACTTTTAGGCATGTGTTCCACACAAATTGTTTAGATTTAGAATATGCTATCTTAATGCAAGAAACCAAACCTTTATATATAAGTGCAGGTTATGAAATAATATCATGATAAAAATGCTTGACTTCAGTAATTTCATTAAAAAACTGAAACCACTAAATTACTTTTACTTCATAGAAAATCAATTAGGTATTGTAAAGTAAAAGATACAAGATATTACACCTAATAATTTACAAAAGCTGAAGGCCACGATCACAACAAGATGGGCTCTCATAACACCCGAAGAGTGCTACCAACTAATGTAGTAATCCAGGCAAAAAGCATCTCAACTATGGAGTACTGTACCTGTATATGTTTAGACTTTTTATGTTTAGACAAGTGGAGCAACATTTTGAAATGGATTTTTTATTATTCATCTTGAAGTAATGTTTTAATTTTCAAAGATACAGAATTTGTGCTTTTCATTAGTTGATAGTTACAATTACAAATATTAAAAGAAATAAACATTTAAAATATATCAATGTGTATGTAATGAATATAATATACAAGTTACACTTCTTGAATGGCATTACAGAAATGAAAGTACTTTTTCCTGAAATTCTAATTTTATGACTTGCACCTATAAAGAAATTTTACTTTATTTTACGAGATAATTTAAACGGGTTTGTTAAATCTATTTTTGTACAAAGCACTATTAACAGATAGCAAAATTTGAAAAGTGACATTGGAATATACATTTATGAATTTTTGGGGATCACTTCACAATAAAGGTTCCCTTTATAGCAGGTCTTTTTATTGTCTTCTGTCTTTAGAAATTTACTTTTCTATTAATTTAAAGTCAGATAATTTTTTTGAAGATTTGTAGCTTCACAAAATTACAAATGTTTAAATGCACACATTAAACCTTCCTGATCACTAAAACATGTCGGCAAAACCAAAGCTTCTATTTTATAGATTTCTGGTTTAACATATACAGGTAACCCCCGGTTTCCGGCGTAGTTCCGTTACACCGGCCCGGCCGGATACCGAAAAAGCCGGTTACCGGA
>JAVCKU010134492.1:0-12190 GCA_032273985.1 Hypsolebias coamazonicus
AACAAGCCTCCACAAGTGAGACAGCATCACAGGTGACTAATGCTAATAAATAATATTTAACACTTTTCATTTAATATCAGTTAAAGTGCTATGCATATCATGTGGCTGTTACTGAATATGTCACCAGCTCTTACAGCTGTTGCACATTTTTTGTAGCAAATAAACCTAAACAAGAGAGCTATGTTCTGACAAAGGAAAGTATATAAAATATTGGTATCGGTTATCGGCCAAATAAGTTTTGACATATCGGCATATCGGGTATCGGCCAAATCCATTATCGTGCATCCCTAATTCAGAGGCCTACACAGGGTGAGGTCAGTGAACTAGTCCAGGCTGAGTCTAGCAGATCCTGATCACCCACTCTATGGTGAGTTCAGGTTGCTTCCATCTGGACACGGGTATCTGCTGCAGAGATGTAGTTATGAACAGACTGAAAAAACTCATTCATCCCTGTAGCGGTCATGCTTCTCAATGAACAGTAATGATTTCTGTACTTTTATTTTAATGTCTCAAATGTCTTGTCTAGTATGGATGTTTTGTGTGCCTACTAAATGAGAAACAAATTGCTCCTTCGGGATAATAAAGATTTTTGAACTTGAGGTCAACATAAAAACCTTCTGCAGACCAAACAAATCAAAGATTGTTGTCAGCTCTTATTTCAATCAGCCCAATAATATTCTTGCAATGACTCGGGGAACCCAGATTGATACGAGACAAGATTCAGGCTTTGAAAAAGGTAAATTTTTATTATTTACAGTGAGTACTATTTACAGGTGGTCCTCTGGGGCACCTGGGAAAGGAGAACAGGGTCAGTTGGGTCGAGGTTGTGAGACTGAACGTTGATAATTTGTTTGGTTCTCTTACAGGTGGAGACGCCATTGTGTGGCGCAGAGTGGAATCCACAAGGAGCACCAAGGATGAAGGACCAAGCAGGGCAGGCAAGACAGGTCTAGCAGGCGAGTGGCTGGAAGGCAAGGCATGAAGAACAAAGACAGGCACCAAGGCAATACCAGGACTGGACAGGAACCAAGGAGGCAGGATGACTGCGGGCACAAGAACAAGGTAAGTACGTTTGTTTGCAAAGCAATACTGACCAGAAGCATAAATACCAAGAAGGGTGCAATGCTCCAGCGACGAGTAGCACTTGACCGCAGCCTTAAGTAGGGTTGATCCTCATCAAGTGGATGGCCGACAACTGGTGGCAATTAGCGGCCATCTTGGAGGCGGAGCTGCAGTCAGTGGTACTCTTACAATTCTGACATCTATCCAGCTTTCTTCAATTTTATTCCTGTCAGTATGTAGATGAAGGGAGAAGATATTTGCACTTTGATGTCAAGTCACTTCATTAAAGGCCACAGTTTGAAAGTAAAACCTTCTTTTGTTAGGAAATGGTGAAGTTTTAGTAATTTTGGTCAAACTTTGAAATTAGTGAGGAAACTCATGCAATATTAAAATATCTTGCGTGATTTGTTAGAACTTGAAGCATAAAACACTTTAAACTAATAGCACATCCAGTTTTAGCTTAATTAATGTGTGTTTAACAAAATTAAAACAATTTCTGAATTGTCTATTGTTAGTTTGCTGTGGGGGGAGTTTTATTAAACCAATCCACTGGTTCATGGGATGTTTTGCTAACAGATAGTTTGGGTCGACTAAAAGTTAATGTCAAAGTTTCAAGAAATTATATCACAATGTGTAAGACTCTCAGCTACTATCTCACCAAATTTTAGCCTAATAGTTAAATTTACTGAGTTACATTAAAATATGTCCACTGGGTTGTGAGATAATTTGATAGCATGACAGACAAATGAACTCACAGTCACAGGCATTAGTGGTGGGTGAAAATAACCATCTGATGCTAAACTTAATGTGATGCAAATAGAAAAATATAGTGTAAGAAATGTTAAAAACTGGCATTTTTAAGACAGCATTGACAAAAACAGCAACCCACTTTACACTTTTCCCCTCTCAGACTTGCAATTAGTTTTTCAGTCTGTTCAGAATTAAACCTTATTCCTAAAAAGAAAAAAAAAAACTGTCTACAACAGCTAAGATGGCTCATAACCTTAAAACACCACTTCAAACTATTTGAATGTTCCCATAACTTTGCTTGAGTTTGCTTTCTAAATCAGTACCTGCAGCTGGAGGGCAGTGACATGGTGGGCTGGATTCAGGTTCGTCAGAGGGCTGAGGGGACTCTGAGGCCAGCAACACAAGGTCATCACCGACCCGAGTCCTCGGAGAGCGTGGGCTTCAGACCACATGCTGAGTGACTGAAAGTATGAAATGAATAAGAACTGTTCACGACTCCCACTGCTTTCTCTTTCTTCAGAATGAGAATCTGTGGAGTCTTATTTTGTAGAAATAAACATGAGAGTTGCCTGTCTGCACACATTCAGGTAGACTTCATCCTTAGATGGAAGTCTTCCTCCTGCCTCGGGATTACTGCAGACTAGAACAACAAATGCCTGTCAAATGAGGAGGACATTACTGGAATTAAAAAAATGAAAATAAAAAGCTTTTAAAGCATTTTTCACAATGTGAGAGTTCATAAAAAGACAAAACGTACATAAAAATGCATCTGCTTTAATTATCTGAAACAATTTCAAACTGTGCCAGTCAGTGCACATTAATAATCTTTTGTACTTTCATCCATTTCTGATCATGTGGAATCTTTGTTTTTCTTCATATTTTATCCATTGGTCTCATTCTGGTTGTTATTTTCACAGCTGTCTTGCAGCCAAATTCCTTCCTGGTATTTTCCAAGCTCTTATGTCTTTGTTTTCAGAGATTTTGAACGTTTTTCTGTTCACGTTGCATGTGTTTTCTTCTGTCTGGGTTTATTATGCAGCTTGTTATTGTGTTTGTGTGTCTCACTGTTTTCTTCTTCCTTTCATGTTCATACTGGTCTGTTCACGTCTCCTTACAGGGAATTAAACAAACACCAGCTAATTTTATTATTTTACACCTTGCATATGTTTCTTGCAACACATATTGTCACTTTGTAAATTTTACTGATGATTTGCACCTTATATAGATACAGTACTATGACAGTAATACACAATTCAGGTACATGGTACTAACACGTAACTGCCAGATAAGTACCAAGTGCATGCATGCAAGTAAGTACCAAAGTCAATGTTTCTTTATTTGTCATTTGAAGCACACGTGGTGTATGTGATGTAACTAAATTGTGTACAGAGAGTCCCAGTTACATCCAACAAAAGTATAAATTGTAAAGAAAAACAGTAATAAGATCAAAGATATGAACTAATTAATACACTAAACTAAGAATACACTAAGCACTTATAGTACAAAAACAATAGCCAAACAACAGCAGCACCAACATGAGTCTGTGTGAGCAGATGACTATGAATGAACACAGCGACATGAAACAGTCAGTAGCATATATCAACAATCAAGTGGCATTACAATGATTTTTTTTCTCATAGTGATGACATGGACCAGGCATGGATCCTAACTCTACCCACCAAGTACTACATAGTATGTACCCAATAAGTACCTAGATGCACCCAATAAATATCAGGTACATACTGTACTAGGTAGGGATGAGGTACAGACCTTTAAGTAACTGGTATGTGCCATGTAAGTGTTAGGTACATGTCAGGTATGTAATCTGTACTTACCCATAAAGTACTAGGTAATTACAGAGTATGTACCAAGCCAGTTATAGGTATAGACCAGCTAAGTACCAGTAAATAAGTACTAACCAGGGATGGTTATCACACATGTATCAGGTCAGTAAGTACCTGTACATACCAGCACCAATGGTATGTACTGTAGCTGTGTTATGTATTGTTACTAATAATTTTGTCTGTTTTATGTGATTATGATTGTATCTCCTTTATATTGTCTTGCACGTTTTAATGTTACTTGACCAAGAAAGTAAGAATAAAGATGGTTCACTTCAGAGACAGGAAATCTAACTTTAAGTTGAACCTTTCTTTAAGGCTTTTAGAACCAACATTAACAAATGTATACGTTTCATTGGACTTCTGGTCTGGTTTTAAACATCTTTGGTTTGAATTCCATTCACTGCCTTTTAAACACAAACTTTTACAGGAACAACTTTTTCAGATGCCTGAAAAATACAATGGCAGCACATTTCTTAAACTAAATTGATCTAAATTCACATTCAGAAATGGTCATGTTGATTTGCTTATTGGGTTTGAGTTTTATATTTTGGTTTTTAGCAGTGCATTACTATTTTCTTTTCTTTCTTTTTTTTTTTTTCTCGTGAATTTTATGCACCCCACCAAAATAAGTCAGATAACATTATTGTTTATGAATGTGCAAATGTTTACTTGTCCGTTGTTTTGTCAAAGTATCTAATGAACTGATTCACAGAATTTAATGAAACTCTAAAGAAAGTAATTACTGGTTGAACATTTACAACCAACATATTTTAAAGTCAGGCCAATGCACAGACAGCTGAGCTCAGGATACACAAAAATGGCAATACCTCAGTGAATTTTACAGATGTTGAGCTAGTTGTCAGCCTCCTATCACCTTTCAGCGTTGAGCGACAGCTACTTCTTAAAAAGAGGACCCGTTGAACTTTGAAAAGTTCCTAAACCTGCTACAATTTCCACAGTAAACGATAAGACAGACACTACACAACAAAAACACACCAGCAATTGTGCAGCAACTTTGTCGAACACGTGCAAAACAACATCAGACGTGGTGGGCAGATGAAAACAGTTTGACTGGAGCAGAGTGTCGATGCACAGAGCAGACACGCTGCGTCCTGCTCTCAGTAAATCACACGCCAACTGCGTCTGTGCAAATCAAACCTGCGTGTGAAAACCGTCACGGATGATGAAGCACAAACATCAAGCTACAAAAAAAAAAAAACCTTCAGGGAGGAACCTGTTCATCCAGATGATTTCACAGTAATAAACATTTACAGAACTGTTTGTTTCCTGTTCTCCTGGGAGCACCTGTGGTTTGGAGACGTAGTTCTCTTCTTTGGCAGCTCACAACATAATAAAAACTGAATTTACATTTTTATTTTTTATGTTATTTCAACAGTAGGTTCTGCTTTTGAAACTGTTTACAAGAACTGTTGGATTTTTTTTAAAGGTGGTGTTCTCTGGAGGTGTCATCAGTGATCAATATCTTACCTGAAGTAGACAGCGGTCACGGGAGACAAACTGACGGTTAGTCAGTTCTAAATCAGCCATTAAAAAAAACAGTCTCAAACACTTCATAATTGTTGAGTAAGTTGTAGCAAACTTCATTTGCAATGAGCTGCTGTTTTTTTTTTTAAAGCTGTTCAGTTCTGAAAGCGAAGTTTCCCCTTTTAAGGGACTGTTTTGTGCTGAGTAACAATTATGGGGTTTTCAGGGAGTGTTTGTTGGATGATCAGAGTCCAAGTCTGCAAAACTTATAGCAAACAATATTTTTCTCAACCTACCAACATTCTGAGAAGTATCAAACAAAAACACAATTTGCCTTTAATAAAATAATGCCTGAAGATATAGAATTCCATGTTTGACTTTAATGAAGCTGTTGTTTTTAGAATGGATGTTTTTTTAATGGGGTGGGTGCTGGAGGAACAATTTATTTTCACAACTAGTCCAAACAGTCTGGGTCAATCACATCTTCTTAACTTGCTCATATTCTAAAAATGTTCCTACGCAGCAGGAGCCAAAAGGATCTTGTGAAAGCAGTTATATGAACTGTGAACAGTCATGGCTCCTACAGAGCAAAACAAACAGGAAGAACTGCTTTAGATGGTCAAAGAATTATGGAAATCTTCTTGTGATCAGAATGCACCGTTATCACACTTTAGACCAAAGAAAATCTTTATACTTACCCTAAAAAACATGAACTGGTATGACTGACGATGTCATCTGTGCATAACCTAAACATTATCCACCCTCACCAGGATACTTGAAAGAATGCAGAGGATACTATGAGGATCACAGGAGGATTGAACCAGAAATACAAACTGACACATTGAGCTCAAACTAAAGCTCAAGCTAATCATTTAATAGCAAAAAACAAAATGTGAACATGGCAACACAAACTTACACCAGCTTAAAAAGTACTCAGGAGCAGAATCATGAGGAGGAACACAACGGTGGCATGAAAATCCAGCACAATGCAAAACTGATGAGTAGTGAACCAGAGACTGATTAAGGTAGAGGTGATTGGGAAAATGGAAGTAGCTGGGTGCCCTCCTTGGAGAAACATCTTATCTAAAAATGATGCAGAAAAACTGAGAAGGGATTCTCTGCAGACCAAAAGTGGGCATTTCTGAAGAATAGGTGTGTCTAGAAGACAAACACTGACTGGCTAGCTGTATTTTCTGGCTCTTTAGTAACGTCAGCTCTTTTTTAAAACTGAAGGTTTCTAAGAAACAGTGTTATATCTGCTGGTCTGGATACAATGAAGTATGAAGCATCTGAAGCAAAACCTGCTCCCATTTGTCAAAAAGTCTGATCTCAATTAAAGATCATGAGTCCTGTAACGAGATAATGGCCCAAAACAAAAGCTAAAAACAAAATGTGCTCATTACAAGTGCTCTTCTATGAGATCTGATCTATGAAATGAGCTGAAACATGGATTAGGATTGACCTTAAAATGTGAGACAGCTGAGGAAGTTAACCAGTAAGGAAAAATACCTGCACCAGTTGCAGAAATCTTACAGAAACTGACAATCACTCATCTGCAGTGATGCTTTAAAAGGTTGAACAAGAAAATGTGAAGTTAAAGGAAACATCCTTTGTCCCAAGGCCAGTTTAAGTATCATTATTATTTTGGTTGTTTTATTTATCTTTCTTTATGAATTGATTGTAATTATTTTCACATTATTCCACAACCAAAACAGATTTCGTTTTTTAATGTAATGGTTAGGTATTAAAAAACAAACATTTAGCCCTCCCCACTACCCATTTATATTGCTCTTATTTTGAAATGTAACTGGAAGTTCTGTGATAAGAGAGGTGGAAAGAGAAGTTATGGAGACACCGCCAACGTTGAACAGGTTACCATAGACATCATATGTCTGTGGTTAACACAAATGGCTTGTTATTTTCGGTCAGCCTTTTTTATTTTTGTCCAATCAGATGTGGCCCTCCAGACATGCCTTCTGAATTTGTTTGCATAGATACCTACTTGGAAGTACCTCCCTAGGGAGGTGCCCAGGGAGCATCCTTGTCAGATGCCTGAACCACCTCAACTGGCTGCTCTCGATGTGGATGAGCAGCGGTTTTACTCAGAGTCTCTCCCAAATAACTGAACTTCTTACCCCGTCTCTAAGGGAGAGTCCAGCTACCCTTCAACCACCTGTATCCACAATCTAATTTTTCTGTCACTACCCAGAGTTTATGGCCATAGGTGAGGGCAGGAATGTAGACCGACCGGTAAACAGAGAGCTTCGCCTTACAGCTCAGCTCGCTCTTCACCACAACGGACCAGCACAGAATAGACCTGTCACGATAAACAATAAATCCATTAATCACATGATGAATGAAAATTATTGACCTCATTTTTATTTATCGGCTTTATCATTTCTATCTCTCTCTTTCTACTGAAGACACTGGATGACAAAAGTCTCAACTCCGGTGCTCTTCACTGACCTCTCCCTTTCTCTTTAAAATCTGTTTTAACCGTCCAAAATCACGTTTTTGGAGCGTTAAAAGCAGCTAAGCTGAGAAGCTAAGCTACGAGCTATGCTAACAGGCCGATCTCAAGAAAAAACCTCAGTCTTGTCGAAGCTCCAAAATTCACAGCTGAAACCAGTGCCATTGTGTAAAAAGTTGTTTTTCTCTGCAAAAAAAGCTGAGAACTCGTTTACTGATTTTTTAAATTAAAAGCTTTGTGTGACAAATGCTATACTAAAGAGCTCAAAACATTCAGAGCATCCACCAATTTGAAAACCGAAAAACGAGAGCGAGAGACAGCCCATCACAAGGGGGTCTCCCTCCCATTTATCTTAGACGCTGCTGCTTGCTCCCGCAGGACCCGCACTATCATGAATCCTTCGGTTTAAACAATCTTATACTGCCATCCAATGGTCAAAATAAAGGTACCACACAGAAATTAACCCACTTTTCTTCTTAAATTTGACAATAATTACTAAAGTCAAATTTCAAACAATATTATCGTTTATCGCAATAATTTCTGAGACTATTAATCGCCCAGCAAAATTTGTTATTGTGAGAGGCCTAGCACAGAATCCGCAATACTGCAGATGCCACACCAATCCATTTGTCAATCTTACGCTCCATTCTTCCCTCTGCAGGCTGCAGACCGCTTGGTCCTCCCGTACTCCTCAGCTGCCTCCAAAGTCCCACCAGCCAACAAGGCCTGATAGGACACCTTCAGCTTGACAGCCTCCCTAACCCAGTGTGTCCAACACTGTGTTCAAGGATGGCCACAGTGAGAAGCACCAACAGCCCTGTGGCCACAGATAAAGGCAGCCACTTCAACAACTGAGGAGTGGAACATGGCCCACTCGGACTCAATGACCCCCGCCTCAGCTGGGATGCAGTTAAAGCTCTCCCGGAAATGCGAGTTGAAGATCTTTCTGATGGGTTCTTCCACCAGGCGTTCCCACTCATTACACGTTTGGGTCTACCGAGTCTGTCCAGTATTTTCCCCCACCATCTGATCCAACCCACTGCCAGGTGTGATCAGCTGACAGCTCAGCAGGTCTCTTCACCCAAGTGTTCAAAACAAATGGCTGCAAATCAAATGACACGACTACAAAGTCAATCATAGATCTACAACATACAATGTCTTGGTGCCAAGTGCACTTATGGACACCGTTATGTTTGAACATGGCATTTGTGATGGACAAACCATGACCAGCACAGAAGTCCAACAACAGAACACCGCTCGGGTTCAGACGAGAGAGGTTGTTCCTCCCAATCACAACCCTCCAGAACTGACTAACTGACTGGATGTGATTGAAAAAACACAGATGACTTAAACTGGTGGAAAATTTGATAAGTTATTGCTTTGCCATGTCTCTGAAAAATTAACTACAATGAATACATAAATAAAACTGTGTTCTCAATTAAAAAAAGAACATTTATCCCTAACTAAAATGACAAAAACATGCTTTTTGTAAAATTAACCTAAAGTTGCATTAGCATTGCTTTACAGTGGATGTGCCCTTCTCTGCCCCGCATTTCCAGCCCCCAACCTCTTTGTGATGTCGGGGGCCGAACAGGGGCCTCCACATGGACTGAATGGGAACCCTGAATCCTGATTGCCAGTTCCTTCTTTGTTTTCCTTTCACATTTTACCTCGAAAAAACTGTTAAACACTGATCTGACTGCTAATGATTAGAGACAAAATGAGGCAAGGACAAAGTTTGGCACACTGGAGGACAGAGTTCACACAAAGTCCAATTCTGACCCTGAGCAAGTGAACGCACCTCCAGAGAAAAAGCTCACAGGGAGTTAGATGTTTACTCAGTGAATATGTACACGCCTCCAGTGCCAATAAATATTTATAAATAATAGTACTTAAGTACACAACTACAATTCTGACAAAGTTGAGAGGTTGCGTAAAATGTAAAAAAGAGAATGCTGTGAATGGAAAATCTCATAAACCCATATTTTATTAAATGGAACAAAGTAAACTAGAAATGAAGCTTTCTTTTTCTTAAGAGCAGTTGTTGTGAAGTGATTTTTGTGTAAATGTCTCAAACTCCTGTTGCGGAAACAAATTCCTGACATACCTCAGCACTTGAACCCCAGATAATAATCCGATCATCTCTGCGTGTGTCCTGAGCCCTTCTTTTTTCACCAGGTTATTGTTTTCCTTTACGGGGCAGCGGGAAACATTTTCCCTCCCTGATACCAAATTTGTGGATAAAGGAAAGCTATACATCATTTCCCACATGCTGTTTAGTAGCATAAATTTATCTGTTATGAAAACTAATAAATTTGATGCTTGAAAAAAGGAGAGATCTTTTTGAAATACATTTGCTCTTTGCATTCTGACATTTGCTTTTAAAACAGATTTTCCTTACCCCCCCCAAAGAGTGAGGAGTTGTCAGAATTGTTTATCTGATCTGCGTCAAATGAGTGTGTCAATAGAAAAGTGTGTAAATTATATGAGCAATGACAGGTCTCATTACGGGTGAGCAGGTAGTGCAAGTAGTCTTCAAACATAATCAGAGGGAATGTGTTTCTACACACTGTGAAGGTTTTAATGCAAGAGTTGTGGATTATGACACCTGTGCAGATGTTCTGACATCTATAGTGGCACCAGACAAATTTGTTAGACACACAGGATTGAATAAATAAAAATAATACAAGTTGGCATTTAGGAGTAGACCTGACGCGATAAACAATAAATCAATTAATCGCATGATAAATGAAAATGATCACCCTCATTTTTATTTATTGGCTTTATCGTTTCTTCGTGTCTCTCTTTCTATTGAAGACAATGGATGACAAAAGGTTCAACTCTGGTGCTCTTCACTGACCTCTCCCTTTCTCTTTAAAATCTGTTTTAACAGACCTAAATTGTGTTTTTGGATTGTTAAAAGCAGCTAAGCTGGGAAGCTAAGCTAACAGGCCGACCTTGGGGAAAAAAAAACCTGTCTCGTTGAAGCTCCAAAATTCATGGTTGAAACCTGTGCCTTTGAATAAAAAGTTGTTTTTCTCTGCAAAAAGAAGCTGAGGACTTGTTTACTGAATTTTTATTAAAAGCTTTGTGTGAAAAATGCTATGCTAAAGCGCTCAAACCACACCAAGCGCCCACCAGTATTAGAACCAAAGAGAGCCAAGGGGCCTTCCTCCCATTTTTCTTAAAGAGACACGCTGCTCGCTCCCTCACTATCCATTCTTTGGTTCAAACAGTCTTAAAAAAGGTACTACGCTCAAAACAAATTCACCAACATTACTTTTTAAATTTGACAATAATTACACAATATTTTCGTTTATCACAACAAATTTTGCTGGGCGATTAATTGTCTCAGAAATTATTATCATGACAGGCCAATTTAGGAGATTGATAATCAAACATTTGCATGCTCAAAAAAATCTTAGTAGATAAATCGAACAAGGTTGAGTCAGGCCATCTGGACGGATTCTTCTTTGTTGAACCGTTTTATCTTTTATCCAAAAAGACTTCTTCAGTCTGAGGAGCTGCAAGCAAACAGTCTTAATAATAAGCAGCGGTGGATCAACCAGTTTGCTGGTGACAGCCAAAACTAGTTGTTTACATGAACAAAGTCCATGCTCAGTAATCCAAGTATGAAATCCAACATAGTTCAGTCAGGTCATCTGGATGTTGTTTTTTTTTTTTCTGTACTGAGATGTTTCGCCCTCCATCCAGAAGACTTCACCAGTCTGAGGAAACACCGAACAAAACTGATTCCCCTCAACAGTCTACTCCAAAGTAGAAAAAGTTGATCACATGTAGTTGATCACATGTACAAAGGAGGACAATCAGCCTAACGACTGATCGTTAGTGCCTTGATGGCTGCTTGCGATTCACAGGGGGCTAAGTGATACTTGCAATAACAAGATCATAAGAGGAGAACAGTTGGACACAGAAACCTTTGCTGCCGTTAAATGATGGGGACAGGTTCTCTTCACAACAATGGCCTCCTTAACTCTCCTCCTTTTTGATCCTCTTATCTTAAAAAAAAAAAAACTAAACATTTAACAAAGAATAATCGGTCCAGAAGACTTGACTCAACCTTGTTAGAACACAAAGAAAAGGCTTTTCAGTCAAAGAATATTGACAGAAACGTATTGTTAAATGCCTGTTCTCACAGATGTTCAATTCAAGCTGCTTGTTTAAATTAAACTTTCAACAAGTAAATTAATAATGCACTGATCTGCCTTTGTGGAGCAAAAAGACAAAAAAAAATACTAGATGAATTAGAGCAATCATGAAATGAATAATGAATCCCTTAAAAAAAAAAAAAAATAAATAAATAAATAAATAAAAAAAATAAAAGAACAGTTCTATTTGGGGCTACATTGCCAGCAATAAAATTATTGGACAAAACTCTCACCATAAATCCTTGCTAAAGCACACCAAACCTGTTCAGTAATTTAAATATAAATAAAAGCAGTATTTCTTAAAGAAATGCAGATCGCCCACCAGTATTATACAACATATTAGAGCTCAGACTAATGTATATGGTACGGATGACTTTCAGCTACTAAAGCACCAAATTTTAGCTCTATAT
>JAVCKU010134512.1:0-12183 GCA_032273985.1 Hypsolebias coamazonicus
CACTTCAGCTAGCATTAGTTAACATTATCGTAGCACTTCAGCTAGCATGAGTTAACATTATCTTAGCACTTCAGCTAGCATGAGTTAACATTATCATAGCACTTCAGCTAACATGAGCTTACACTATCATAGCACTTCAGCTAACATGAGCTAAAGTTATCATAGCACTTCAGCTAGCATTAGTTAACATTATCATAGCACTTCAGCTAGCATTAGTTAACATTATCGTAGCACTTCAGCTAGCATGAGTTAACATTATCTTAGCACTTCAGCTAACATGAGCTAACATTATCATAGCACTTCAGCTAACATGAGCTAACATATTATAGCACTTCGCTAGCATTAGTTAACATTATCTTTGCACTTCAGTTAGCACGAGTTAACATTATCATAGCACTTCAGCTAGCATGAGCTAACATTATCATAGCACTTCAGCTAGCATGAGTTAACATTATCTTAGCACTTCAGCTAGCACGAGTTAACATTATCATAGCACTTCAGCTAGCACGAGTTAACATTATCATAGCACTTCAGCTAACATGAGTTAACATTATCTTAGCACTTCAGCTAGCACGAGTTAACATTATCTTAGCACTTCAGCTAGCACGAGTTAACATTATCTTAGCACTTCAGCTAGCACGAGTTAACATTATCATAGTACTTCAGCTAGCACGAGTTAACATTATCATAGCACTTCAGCTAGCATGAGTTAACATTATCTTAGCACTTCAGCTAGCATGAGTTAACATTATCTTTGCACTTCAGCTAGTATGAGCTAACATTATCAAGCACTTCAGCTAACATGCGCTAACATCATCATAGCACTTCAGCTAACATGAGCTTTGTTTTAAAAAAGTTGTCAACAAAACAACATCCTCTTCATGATCAGTGAGTCAAATATCACACAATTATAAGTTACACACCATATTTTATGTACTTTTAAAAGTTCATATGTGAAGCACTTGTTTATTTTCCCATGAAACAAGAAGAATGTTATTTTCTATAAAGCACAAAAGTATTTCATATAACAGATTTTAAAAACCCTAAAAGCATTACATTTGTTGAATGAAGCGTTTTTGCTATTTTTTTTTATTAAAAAATGAGTAAAGAATTTAGGAACTTATGAACATTTACTGTTTAATTGTTGTGGGTTTTACAGAAAAATTGTGGTTACATTATAAAACATTTTTTTAAAAAAAGGTTAGAGGAAAAATAATTTCATTGAGCGCTATCAGTCTAGCTTAAGATCTTATAAATAAGCTAACTAGCTAAACTGAAACAGTTTGTAATTTATAGTCATCATAAATTAAAATATTTTAATAGCTGTACTTACTGTTCTGCAACATAAAACACATCAGTTGTGCATGTTTTAATTATGTCAATTATCCAGATAACTCACTGAAGAGAGTTGTAGACAAACAAGATGGCGGCGATGTTGGCGCTTTTTTTTTTTCTTCAATGATTTGATTGGCTGAGTCACTTGTAGTGACGTCACCGCCCCCTGCTGGACTGGATGACAAAAGAGCAGCACCCATTTAAACGAAACAAACATACAGTAGTTTATTTAATCTGGTTTAAACCAGCCAGTGAGTGTGGTTCTGGTCCCAAGCACGGGTAAATGGTGAGAGTTGTGTCATGAAGGACATTCAACGTAATACACTTGGTTTGGACATGTCCAGAGGAGGGACATTAGTTTGACATGTCCAGAGGAGGGACAGTGGTTTGGACATGTTCATAGAAGGGACAGTGGGTATCTTGGTAGAAGGATGTTAGAAATGCAGCTGCAGGAAAAAGACAAACAGGAGACATATGGATGCAGTTAGAGAGGACATGGAGGTAGTTGGAGTGAGGACAGAGGACAGATGGAGGACGATGACTCGCTGTGGAGACCCCTGAAGACGGAACAGCTGAAAGAAGAAGTTGGATGAATAATTTCTACACTGAGTACATTTAAATGTTATCGTTGTGTAACTGTCGTTCTCACCTAGAGAACCTAACGTCCACGTTTTTGTTCAGTGGGAGGAAACAGGAACCAGAGGAAACCCACGAGTGCACAGGCAGAACATGTAAACCCCACACAGACAGGCCGGGAGGCAAACCTGCAACCTTCACACTAAAAGGGGTAAAATCTAACCACTGTGCACTCAAAGAGCTGATTATTTATTAAAATAAAAGGTAAAATATAAAATTGTTTCTCCATTCATAGACTCTGATGACAGTGGAGTCCTGCACCAGTCGGTCTCTGTGAGATTTTACTCTTGTCCCTGGAGGTTGATGGGCTTTGCTTCTGTCTCTTTGTACTTAAACACATGATTTGTGTGAGCTGTGGGGTGTGGAGGCAGTAGGTGGGTGGGTGGTTCTGCTGACAGCTGGATCAGCCTCCTGTGCAGAGGTCTGCTGCAGTCAGACCTGCAGGCTCCTGCCGTCATGCTCCACCATGTCGGTCGCCTCTTTCTGCTGGGATGCCTGGTACTGGATTTAAAGCTGCTGCACGGTCAAAGACGGGCCGGAGCAAAGGTAGACCTGCACACAGACGCACTTCTGTTTTATTTTAACAAAGTACTGCTGTATCCATAGAATCCCACACATCAGACAGATGTGATTTGTTTGTGTTTCATCTTAAAAATGTGTTTATTTTTAGACTTTATGTAATTATAAGAACCGTTCATGCTAATACTACATGAACCAGTACAGATGATCAATAATCAGATGATCAATAAAGAAAATCTTTTAAACCCTTCAAAGACTAACTGACTCAAAGTGTGCAAGATTTAACCCTGCTGCTGTCCTTGGGTCAAAATGACTCTGACCTTTTTAAAACTGAGACTTGTGGGTCGTTTTGACCCAAGGGCAGCAGGAGGGTTCATCAGCACATCGACTACTTATGTTGATTGTTTGTCTCTGCCTTTTAATGGTGGGCCATGATGTTTTTCCCATGTCTAAGGGTTTGTGTCTCTGTTAGCAAAATACCTCGAGCCAATAAAACTGAAAGAAATGTCTAGCTCAGTCCATGTTGCAGTTATTGAACTAAAATTTGGTGTGGTAGTAGCTGAGAGTTATTCTATGCTAACAGATTGCACGAGGTGTGTATAGTTTTATCATTAAACATTTAAATCAAAATAACTTGAGCACTAATGGACAGAATTAGGGATGCATGACATTGGATTTTTGGCCGATATCCAATATATTAAAACTTATTTGGCCGATAACCAATATTTTTATATACGTTCCTTTGTCAGAACATATCCCTCTTATTTAGGCTTATTTGGTACAAAAATTGTGCAACAGCTGTAAGAGCTGGTGACATATATTCAGTAACAACCATATGATATACATAGCTCTTTAACTTACTGTACTGTATATCAAATGAAAAGTGTTGAATGTTATTTGTTAACAGTAGTCACCTGTGATGTTGTCTCACTTGTGGAGGCTTGTTCCAGCTGCAGTTTGGATCCTCTGCACTCATGTGCATGAAGGACAGACTTTTTAACTTCAAAGTTTTTGTCTATCTATTGTGCCGTAAGACTAATCATGCTAATGGGGCTAACACTTGACGTCCAGATGTCTGTGGTAAAACTCACCCAAGTGCTTTTGGCTTGTAACTCTGGTAAGATTACGTCGGAAAAGTATCTCTGATGGGGACGATGTAACGAGGCTCAATATAGTCCAGAAGTCTTAGGAATCAGACATCCTCAACGAAAAACTTCCACACCGCTGACATTTTGACTTCTTCCTCTCATCCGTGATCATATCAGGTAGGCGCGCATGACGTCATCACGTTGTGCTGGCGCTGCAGGCATCCTTGTCACTGGGTTGTCTACAAAACCAACGTCTTTTATATCATTGAGTTATTTTGATGGAATGGCCAATGTCCGATATTTAATTTTATCGCTAATATCAGCCGATACCATGCCGATAATATCGTGCATCCCTAGACAGACTAGCACTAGTCAAGTGTACCTAAAATAGATACATACGCAACAGATCTGAGGACAACACAATACTCCACCGTAGCTGTGGTTTATGCAGATAAAGAAACAGTAGAATAATGTTATCTGAGACACTTTGTTGCTACAGGACTTGCAGTAGTGACGGCCGACATGCGGACAAGCCTCATATGTAATTTATGTACTTGCTGTTTCCAAAGCCGGTTACTCAGAGAGAGAAATGTGATTGTTGGACTCGACTCTGTGACCGGCTTCAACCAGACAAATACAAACAGGAGTACCTGGAGGGAACGGACCGACAGAGGAGCACCCTGATCCCAAACCAGGACTGCAGTCCCTGAACAGGTGTATCCATCCATTACTGGTTAACTGGTTGACTCACTATGTGAAGGTGCTATTTATAAGACTGAGTTTGTTGTGGCTCCTCGGACCGAAGAAGTCTTTTGGAAGAAAGACGAAATATTTCATCAAAAAGAAACCGTCCAGAGGACCAGACTTAACTTTGTTGGATTATTGAGAATGCATCAGGTCATCCATCCATTGCATTGTCCTTTCATGTCAGAAACTAACACTGAACATCTTTTTCAACCTCCTGCGCTAATTTCTCTTTAGACGCTTAATTCATCTGATGTTTTTACCCGTACTGTTCTTAACCGAGGCCAAAGAACACGAATCGTCATGGAAACACGGGGAACGCCACGCGTATATCTTTTTATCAGTTGGGTGCTGTTGCTGGACGCTGTTAGTCCCCTGCATTTTACTGTATCCTTCAATATTTTCCAAGTCGACTTTGGCCCCGGGGGTGTCTTCGTTTGAGTTTACACGGACAAAAGCATCAGAGGCAGCCATCATGAACAGCGTTGTTTTCCTGACATGGTGTCGTTATTTTTATTTTAGTCCCTTCCATTTATCTTTTAGTCTTATTTCTCCTTGTGATTTATGTTTTATTTTTATGTCCCTTGTGTTTTAATTCAGCCCTGTGAGTCAGTGCTCATTTCACCCTCAGTCATCCTCCCCAGTTGTCAATCAGTCTCACTCTTACCTGTCCCCACTTTGTAATCACCAGATCCACTTTCCATTAAGCCCTGCTGCATAAATTCATCCTCTGCATTGCTGCTCTTCTGCCACAATCCTGGCCCTACCATTGTGTGTTCTTTGTAAGTTGTGTATGTTCGTGCCGCCATGACAGTGTTTTGATTTTTATTCAAATTAATTTCACCTGTTGAGTTCCCTGAGCCAGTCTGCATTCTGGGTTCACTCCTCCAGTTACCGTGATGCCGGGACTTTGGGGATTCCCCAAAATTCTCGACCAATGCTATTTAACGAAACTGTCAGGAAGTAATCACTAAATAAACGTAACACTCATTAACCTTTGGAGCCAACCTCATTCAAGATGGAGGCTACAGCAAGCTGCCTTAAGAACTTTAAAAACAGCTGAATTACGTAAATATTGTAATGTTTAGTTATAATGTGTTAGATGCAAAAACCTGTTCATATAACACCTACTACCGTACATGACCTACTGATTAAAACTCATAAATTTTTATGGTTATTTACAAACCCTAACGGCAGCAGCTAACTGTAGCACTTCCGACCAAGCCACTACTGTTAAAAACTGAACTACCAGTAAATAAAACAAAAGTAGATCTGTGTTTGTCAGAAGGTGATTCTTTAACAACCATATTTGTCAAATAACCGATATAGGACAATTTAACACTTCTCCTGAAATTCTGTTCTGGTTTTTGGTATTGGAGCCACCCCAGGATTTTCATTGGCCCCTACATTTTTTATTTTTTTATTTAACCTTTATGTATGCAGGTAGTCTCACTGAGTCAAGAGGACTCATTTTCAAGATAGACCTGTTTTAAACAGACAACAGTAAAATAAAAATAATGTTATAAAAACACACTGTTGGCAGCGTGGTCCATTAGCAATGTTCTATTAGCAGCATGGTCTTGTTTGCAGCATGCTACTGTTAGCGATGTGATTCTGTTAGCAGTGTTGTTCTGTTAGCAGTGTTGTTCTCTTAGCAGTGTTGTTCTCTTAGCAGAGTGGCTCTGTCAGCAGCTTGGTCCTGCTAGCATGTGGTTCTGTTAGCAGCACGGTCTTGTTTGCAGCATGTCACTGTTAGCGATGTGATTCTCTTAGCGTGTAGTTCTGTTAGCAGTGTGGTCCATTAGCAATGTTCTATTAGCAGCATGGTCTCGTTTGCAGCATGCTACTGTTAGCGATGTGATTCTGTTAGCAGTGTTGTTCTGTTAGCATGTGGTTCTGTTAGCAGTGTTGTTCTGTTAGCATGTGGTTCTGTTAGCAGCATGGTCTTTTGCAGCATGCTACTGTTAGCGATGTGATTCTGTTAGCAGTGTTGTTCTGTTAGCAGAGTGGCTCTGTCAGCAGCTTGGTCCTGTTAGCATGTGGTTCTGTTAGCAGTGTTGTTCTGCTAGCATGTGGTTCTGTTAGCAGCATGGTCTTGTTTGCAGCATGTCACTGCTAGCAGTTGTTTTGTTAGCAGTCTGGTCCTGTTAATAGCATAATGATGATAACGGCCCTGGCAACGATCAGTGACTGCCCTCCAGAACCGGGTCTGGCAGACACAGAACATTCAGAGTTCCCTGCTTTTCCGTGGCCACTCCATTAAAAGTATTTAGTGGTGCTGCCACAGTGTGATATTTCAAACCCTGGCATGAAGGCGACAGGTCTTCAAAGAATCCCGGCCTTTAAAGTGATTTTAAATATCTGTTTTCAGCATGAGCAGCATTTAAATATTTGTCTTGTTAAAACTTCTACAGGTGTTACCATCTGATTACCTGTCCCAGGACCACCGCAGTTGATTCAGTGGACGCTTTAATCCCAAACTAACAGAGGCGTGTTTAACACGGGCGTTCCTGTCAGGGATAAAATCCCCACCATCGTGGTTTTAATGCTCGACTTGACCTGCAGCAGGGAGCCTCGCTGAGTCACAGGAAAGTCATACGTGTGTGCACGAGACACCGCAGACAACCACAAACATCTGAACACGTGCACAAGTCCTGACCTGCATGCTTTGAGTGATTAATTTGTCCACCGGGGTTCTGTTTCGTCTTCACCGCCTCGGGCAGGAAACAGAAACAGACACATTTCACGTTTCTTTCTTTCACGTTTATCATAATTTGAGATTAATCCCATAAATCGGTCCTGGATACATCAGGTAGACGCAGAGTTGCTAAAGTATAGTAATACTTTAAAATGTTTCTACATTTACTCCTTGTTGAATGTAATTTATAAGCATTTTAATCGAAATTGGATCTTTGTCGGGACAAAGGTTTGGACAAAAAAAAAAAAAAAGGAAATATTTCTACTTCTGGGATAAGGTTACAAGTAAATTATAATTCCAAATTCTCACTCAGTCACTAAACACGTTTATAATTGCAAAATAAATAAATAAACTTGTCCTGGTATTTTTAATTTCCTTCTGTGATCAGTAACGTATCTATGAATTACAACATTAAATGTAGTGTATCACACAGAACATCTTATGAACTACAGAAAAGAGTTTAATGAGACTTTCATAAAGTAATAATTTAAGCTATAACTCATTAACTTTTATATTTGTCCCAGTTCAAGATGGCTGTTGCTGCTCATGAACATTAACAAACTTCAGAATGGCTTCATGTCAGCTGATTTTACAGATATTTGGGTAAATGTGGATGTGGTAGCAACTGACAATCATCCTAAACACAAAGAGCGAGTGTTAAAAAAATCTTGCAAGGTTTGGCTAAAGCGGCTACAACTCAGTTATTTCTAAGAAAAAAAAAAAATCCTCACTTGTCCTCGAGCAAGACAAATGTTTTTGTTTTTTTTCCCTCTCCCGTCCTCCTCCGGCATTTATGCTCTCTGTCTCATGTAATGGAGCTCCAATTTACACATCTTCCAAATCGTACTGTCATGGATCTGATCAGCTGGACTTTCAACGCAATTGATAAAAAATTTCCAACCAAGCGACAACATCCTGGAGAACCCTCATGCCCCACTGAGACACAAGCGGCAGGGCACGTCATGGATCCCTGAGGGGGTTAGAAGTTGATGTGTCTTTCTGTTTTGTCTCAGGAGGACGTCAAAGATGTTGATATCATTGAAATCATGATAGCAAGGTTTCTGCTTTTTGGCACCATCAGATACCTGTTATCGGCTACTAAAGAAGACGGCGGCAGCAGTTTCAGCCATGAAAAGCTGCCAACCCTGTGTGGAGGTTTAGTTCGTGCTTTGAGCACTCAAATCAGCTGATTTACGAGCTCAACCATAAGATGGAAGTGATTCATGAGAATTGCAGGCCACTTGCAGCTTCTGGGACTCGCCGGCTTGTTGGGGACGACCTTGGAAGGAGCTAATAAGCAAGAACCAGTGGAATGCCCACAAATCTGGCTATTTTGGATTAAAAGTACCAGCAGAACTCAAGGCTGACGAGAAATAACTCTGCCTGAAAAAATCAACTGTTATCTGAATCTGACTCCCCTGTTCGCCCTTGAATCAGGCTGATTTATCAAATTTCTCCTGGGAGATGTGTAAACTAAGAAAGCTCTGCTCTATCACCAGCCCCGAGAACTTCTGTGAACGCTTATCAGAGCTGTACCGACTGGCACCAACATCTTAACAGGACTATGGTGCTATCTGGAAGTGCTTCATGGACAAATCTCACCATCTTGTCGTCACATGCATGTAATGTGTTAATAAATGGTAGAGGTTTTTTTGATGCCTTAAATCGTGTCCTGATACAGACAAGTTGTGAAGAGATCTGTTTTGTAATACAACTATCATGGCCTTTCTCCTTTTTTATCTAAAGGATAAAGGACCGCGCTCTTAGGAGCAGCAGCAACGTGCACTCCGCCCATCTTTCGGACGACTGTACAACATAATCTCACTGTACTTCGGTGCAATGATAATAAATCTGATTCTGATTTTACTTCAAAACTCTGACACGAACTAAGCGGGTGATCTGCATTCCTTCCCACATCCCTCTAAACCTTCTTGTGTTCTGCAAGACTGAGCCGGCCCGAGTGCCTCTGCATACCTGAGTCTCAGAGAGATTTATGGAGTTCTGCCCTGTGATCAGCCTTTTGTCAGCACATTGTCTTTCTCTACGTTTGTTTTCACGTTTATTCTCGTGTTTAATTTTCTGTTCTTGTTTAGTTTGGTTTTCATTTTCTCTCGATCCTCCTCAGTGCCACTTCTGCTCAGTCGGTATTTTTTCCAGTCAGTCTACCACGTCCATCTCCACCTGTCCTCTGTCACCTGTCGCAGCTGCAGCCACTCTACTCATCAGACACAGTCCCTTTAGGCCAGGGGTGTCCTGGTGTCCATGTTTCCCTGCTCCAACACACCTGGTTCACAGGATGAATGATCTCTTCATGTACTACAGAATCCTGTAAATCATCCATTGATTGAATTGATGGACCAGAGAATCATATAAAACATGCAAGATGGTGGCCCTCAAGGACCGTGATTAGACACCCTTTCAGTTTTCACTTCTCCCTCAGTTGAGCATTTGGTCCTCAAGCCATGTCTGGTTTTCCCTGTGCCTCTTTGTGCCTGTTAATTAAATTAAAGTTTTATTTTTCCAAACTCCTTGTCTAGTCTGCATCCATGAGTCCAACTCCTCCACAGCTGTGGCATCGTCACCGTTTAGGATTAAGCCCAGTCCTCGCATGTTCAAAGGCCATTTTCAGGGTCAGGGGTTAAGTTCAGGGTTAAGTTATAGAAATGAATGAAAGATGAAACGTTTACACAAACATTATGTTGATGATGTCACGTCAGCCTGCAGCTTCTGAGCCGGTCTGTAGAGTTCACATCACTCATGCAGCAGAACCGAGGAGACGTGCTGACGGAGACACAGCAACCATTAATCTACAGTCCAGGTGTTCCCTGTCGGCGTCTGTCCTATTCACTGTTCCTCCCCATAATTTAGTAAAAGGTCAACAGAAAATTATTTATTTTACATCATCACCAACTGTAAGTGTTGTAAACACATCATGAAGCTCATCTGTTCAGTAGATTTACATCGCCCCGTCGTCGGACTGTAACTCAGACGGGAATAAATCAGGACAGCGTGATGGATTAGGAAACATCGAGTCCCCGCACCACAGACCAGAACTTACTTTGTAGGTTTAGCGCTGAAAAATGAGCTCAGAGACGCTGTTAAAGTTGTAACGTCTGCTAATGTTCACAAATCTACGTGATCGATTGTGATATTTATCGTTTTCTGCCTTTTGCAACAAAACATTTAAAACTTTTTTGAAGGTTAATTTAGAATTGTGTCCCTAAACGATCAAATAACTAAATATTTTTGCATAAGTCACAATATTTGTTCAGATGAAGCTTTTTTAAAGAGTTTTCTTTAATTTTTATTCAAAAGGATAATTTAAACAATTTAAAGTGAGTATTTTTTTCAAGAATTTTATGAATAAATATCTTACCTGTTGTAAGTAGATCTTTGAACAACTTTAGATTGTTGAAATAGTTTTGATTCTGTCCAGATTAACAAGCTAACAGCTCGTCCATCAGAGGTCAAAACCAACAAATGTTCACAACGGCTAACGCAGACGCTAACCTTTACATCGTCGTCAATCATTCATTCATTCATTCAACCTTTATTTATACAGGCTAGCCTGTGAGTTTAGCAGAAATGCAATGTTTCTGCAAGAAGTGCCACGAAACGTTACAGCTAGTAGCTGCTGATACTTAAAGTGCTTGCAAAAAACACATAATTTTATTTAAATAGCTATGTAATATAAATTATGAAAGCCTTGTAAGGGTTTATGAAATAACGTTCCCATGAACCTGTACTCTGGTTGTGCTCAGATTAGTCATCAGCTCGTAAATCTGATCAGAAATTAACTCCATTTTCCAAATTTGTCTTGTTCAGAGATGTCTACCACAGGTAAGATACCTTAATTTGTCCACAAAACCTCAACTCATACTCTGAACTATCCCTTTAACATCCTGCCTACAAAAAAACACAATTTCCAAATAAAATATAGAGCCAAGCTGTACTCTTTACAACGTCACATCAAATGCCACACATCCACATGCAGGCATCCTAAATGAGAACTACTTTTAACAATCACTTTTCAAAATAAAAGTTTTTAAACTCTTTGAGTGATGCTGCTGGTGCTCTTATTTGTAAGACTTAACGTTAACATGTTCACCACCTGCTGGTCCAGTGTGGGTATTTCAGCACTGTTAAAAATATTTCTTTATAGAGTTTTGTATTTTTTCCAAACTGAATGGAAAAAAAAATATGAGAAATTATCTGTGGTTGTTTTCCAGTGACCGGAAATAGGAAATGTATCCACAGTGTCAGTTTATTTTACTGTTTAAGCTGTGATGAGCTGCGAGTAGCAACATGCGCTGGTTCAGTGTTTACATCTGCTGTCTTCATTTGGCTCACACTCAAAGCACACTCAGAGTGTTTGTGTCTTTGTATCCTAACAACACAGGCAGCACAATGTCAAGGTCTGAGCTCTTATAATTAATAAACGTATAGGGGAACAAACTGCAGGGAAGTATTAACGTGGTTCAGTCTGTTTTAATCCTTTTCAGTGATGTGTGCTTTTATAGCCAGAAAGCTCCTTAAATCTATTTTATGTTGGTAAAACATTATTTTAGAATTGTACTTATCAGAAAGGCTTACGCTCCTGGAAACACCTTGGCATCCTCCAGGACCAGCTGTAAAGTTGGAACGTTGGTGTTCCTCTTCTGGGGCTGTTGTCTCCGTGACCTGACCACAAGTTGGCAATAATGGAAGCATGGATGAATAGATGGTTGTTGCTGCAATAACTGTAACTGAATTAAAGGCCTAGAGGTTCTTATAGAATCACAAGATCAGAGGATTTGTTGACTCTCAACTACTACCACACCAAACTTTAGCTCAGCACTTATGAAATCGACTGTGTTATAGCCAACTTTGTGTTTGCTAATGACTTGGAGAGCACAGTAACGGTTATAGTTCTGTTGATTTCACAGATGTGGAGATAAAGTTTGGTGTGGGAGTAGCTGAGAGCAATCCTGAACGTAAACTCCAAGTATTACTCATGTTTGACTTGAACTTATTTTTTACTCTCTTGCTCTGGTCGAGAGTGGCTGCTCTTGCCTTTCCTCCCTTATCTCCCTTTTTCCTGCGCTGCTGTTTGTCTGTGTGAAGCGCCTTGAGTACTCATCTCCCGAACTTAAATTAATATTATGGACCTGGTATCATGGACGA
>JAVCKU010134523.1:0-12178 GCA_032273985.1 Hypsolebias coamazonicus
CACATGCATTTCGGCGCGTCAGCGGTGACGCATAATAGGTGCGACTTATACGGAGGTGCGACTTGTCTATGGATTTTCCCCAATTATTGGACAAAATTGGACAATGCGACTTATACAGAGGTGCGACTTATACAGCAGAAAATACTGTATGTAGCAGCTGAACAAGAAGGAGGGGTAGGGCCATTTAAAGATTTAAAAACAAATAAAAGAATTTGACAATGGATTGGCAGCCACTGGAGAGATTTTAAGACGAGTGTAACATGATTAAATGTTCGTGTGCCATTTAAAAGTCGCGCTGCTGCATTTTCAACATCTGTAAACGGGCGACGGCAGGTATACTGACCCCGACATTAACAGCGTTACAGTAGCTCAGTCAAGTTGGAACAAAAACAGTTTCAAGTAGTTTCTGTGAAAGAACGGGCCTTTAATTGATCATTTACCTGAAACGAAATGAATTAGATTTAATAACGGACTTTATCTGACTGTCAAGTTTAAGGTTGACATCAATTTGAACCCCTAAATTTGTGACAGCTGGTTGGTGAACTGGGCATGGGGAGCAATATATAAAGAGGCAGAAGCTAAAACCTTGACAAAAGCCATCACTTCAGTACTGTATACAAGTATTGTCTTTAAAACCATGTTTTCACAGTACTACCGTATTTTTTCCTGTATGAGTCACTTTTTTTTTTTTTTGCATAATTTACATGCCTTTGACTTACAGGGTAAAACAACATATTTATGGATTCTTCCCATATTTGTAAACCATTGTTTGACTGAGGTATGACCATTTTAAAATAAAAATAGAGCAGTACCACTTTCAGTCACTTGATGGCAGCAGAGTAGTAGTAGCAGTATGGCATGCTGTTGTGTCATGTAATAGGTAAACATGGCTATAATGACAAATTCAAAAAGGTTCAAGACAAAAACTGGACTTTATTTATTGTACTTCACTTTATATTTTATTGTTTTTAGATTTATTGTCTCATCGCAGAGCGACGAGGGGGTTTGGAAATGCCTTCCATTCGTCCGTCTTGTGCACATGACAACTTGAAGTACGAACTACCATTTTGGTGTTTGGCAGCGTCTAGGTGTAAAATGCCACCCTGGCTCCTCCACTGCTCCTGCTGGTGGATCAAATGCTCCCTCCACTTTCCAGAACCTGTCACCCAACGTTGCCTCAGACAAGAAAACACAAAAATGACTTCTGTTCTACACCGTGTGACTCCTACTCACTTGAATATCTCGCACCAAAAACATTATGATTCATTTCAGTCCCAGTTCCAGAAAAACGCTCGTCTCAAAAGCTACAAACATTCATTATTCAAGTCCCTCAGGGACGGGGGGCGTCGGCGAACCGCTTGTTTTTCTCTTCTTGTTGGGTTCTTCTTCTTTAATGCATTTCAGTTTTTTCCTCCATGCCATCTGCCAGTTCTCCCTCCAGCCCCGCCCATTCTCCTGTTCCCAGTTGCCATTTTGCCCACGCCACTCATCAGCCCCCGTCCATGTCATCAGGTTTCAGTCCTCCTTCAGTCTTAATGTGTGCAGGGACAACATCATCATCTCCAAGACCAAGGAGATGACTGTGGATTTCTGCATGACTGGTACTGACCCCCCATCCCCTCAGCATCGATGGAGCAGGAGATGGTCCCTCGGTCAGACACCTCGGTGCACATCTGGCCAACACCCTCAGCGGGCGCACCAACACCACGGCTGTCGTCAAGAAAACCCACCAATGCAGTCTTAAGATTAATGAAGTGAAAAAGTGAAAGGAGCAGTAAAAGGTTGTAAACAGATCTAAAGATTTTTAAGGATGTAAAATGAGCTCAGTTCATTTTCAGTGAGGGAAAAAAAGGCTAAATATTTCAAAAAGCTAAAGTTACACTAATAACAAAAGTCATAGCAGGATTGTCCTGAAAGAGCTGAAATATCTGATTTATGATTTGTTGAAATAGCTGAAAACTGGGGGACGAGAAAGATGCCAAAAAACATACTGAAGATAAATGGATCACAATAGTGTGAATGCTTCATAAACATTCACACTATTGTCTCATCAAACTGTCCCAGCCAATAAAATACAGGCTATTGAAGGTAGCTGTGAAGCTAAAATGCTAATCTGGAGACAGCTTTAATCTGTAATATGGCAACTATTATTATTTTTTATCTTCTAGGTCAAGTAGTCGTCTGATTCAGTGTCGTTCACGGTCCGTGTGAATAATACGTGCACACAAATGAAGGCGAGGATGTTTTTAATGAGGATGTTTCTGGTTGAAGAGCTTCATCAGATAAGAAGGTTGACACGTCGTCTGGTCGGGGACGGGGAGTCAAAACTTGACGACTCTATCACTTGAGTCCGAGCAAAACCAATAAATGGTTATTTTCCATTTCTTGATGTACTAAACACCAAAACTACCGGAGATCCACAGAAGCTGAAGTCTATCACGGTGTTTAATGACAATTTGTTCCCAATTAATTTGAATCCATTTTGTTCTGCAGGTGCTTTGATTACTGATCAGGTTTCCAAAATGAACTGATGTTAAATTTATTTAATATAAGAAAATATTACCTGTCAGAATGATTGAACATGCTGATCCTATCAGCAGCTTTTTCAATAATGAGGAGGAATCTCATGGGTGAACTGAAGGGATCTGATCACTTTGTCACTTACCTGAGCTGAATATTTACTGGATGATTAAAGTCGATAAATTTCACATCATGTCCAGATGCTGATAATCTGTAACTGGGGTGGGGGTGGGGACTACGTACTAGTGATGGAGCTGAGCTCCTAGCCCTGTAGGAATGAGGATGAAGAGGAAGAACCGGTTTAATATGGGGTGCCATTTGTAAAGTTACACAGTAAAAAAAATTAACAGCAATGTTTTTGTTTATTTAGCCTTTCATAAGAATTTTTTTTTCAAAGTCATATTTTCACCATGTTATTCATACATTTATAATTGTCATAGTTCCAAACTAAATATTTAATTTACCAGCTAAATATTTAGTATACAAACTAATACTTAACTTGCAAGCTAAACATTTAGTTTACAAACTAAATGCTTATGTCCAAGCTAAATGTTTAATTTACAAACTAAATATGTAACTTGCAAGTTAACTATTAAATTAGTAAACTAAATATTTAGATATAAATTAAATATGTAATTCCCAAGCTAAATATTTATTTTCAAAACTAAACATTTAATTTTCTAATTAAATATTTATTGTCCAAGCTAAATATTTAATTTCAAAACTAAACATTTAATTTCTAAGCTAAACATTTAATTCCTAAACTAAATATTTAATTTGCTAAGTAAATATTTAGCTCGGTCTTTCCCCCCCCCAAGCTAAACATTTAATTTCCAAAATAAATATTTAATTTGCTAACTAAATATTTATATTGGACCTAAATACAAAGTACTGTATTTAACTTGCTAGGGAATATTTAGCTTGCTAGCGAAATATTTAACTTGTAAGTAAAATATTTAGCTCAATCCTAAATATTTAGCTAAAATGCAAATTTCTTGCTGAAAAGAGGAAGTGGACTATCAAAATAAAAGCCAAACCTCTATATATACACCTCTTTCCAAACCACAGTAGAAGAAGAAGAAGAATTGCAGCTGACCAGACTGAACAGTTTTCTCTTATGTGCCAAATCTTATCATCATTCTTTTCCTTTGCACGTGACAAACGAGTTGGAACAGCTCGTCCCATGTTCTCTGCTAATGGCTATACGGTCACTCACTTCTGGACACATGGCACATAAGAGAAAACTGAATCAATTCAGCCTGGCCAGCTGCAACTCTTCTTCTTCTACTTATTTTATTTATTTATTTTGGAGGTTTGGAAAAAGGTGCTTATATAGAGGTTCGGCTTTTGTTTTGATAATCCACTTCTACTTTTCAGCAAGGAATTTGCATATTAGCTAAATATTTATGTTTGAGCTAAATGGTTAGCAAATTAAATGTTTAGTTTGGAAATGAAATATTTAGCTTGGACAATAAATATTTAGTTTGGATATTAAATGTTTAGTATTTAAAATAAATCTTTAGCTTGGAAATTATTTATTTTACACCTAAATATTTAGTTTGTAAATTAAACATTTACATTGGACATAAACATTTATTTTGTAAACCAAATATTTAGTGTATGGCTAAATATTTAGCTTCCTAACTGAATTTTTAACTTACAACTAAATATTTAGTTTGTAAACTAAATATTTAGCTTGTAAATTAAATATTTAGTTTGGAACTATGACATTTATAAATGTATGAATAACATGGTGAAAATAAGACTTTGAAAAAAAAATCTTTTTTTTTTTTTCTTATGAAAGGCTCAGTAAACCAAAACGCTGCTGTTAATTTTTGACAATGCTGCTTCAGATGACATTTTCCTCTAGCCGATGTGGAAAGTGAATTAATTTCAGGCGAAATACAAATATTTTTCAGAGAGAAGTCTGCGTGTGCGTGCAGAATAATGTGGCGCCAATTGAAATTCCACGCCAGCCGTCACGCAGCACAGTTACCACTGTCTGCTCTGAGCCGTTCGCACATTTCCTCAGAGATAAGGTGTTTATTTGGAAAAGCAAACATGCTCAACGGAGCAGATGCGCACCATCGGAAAGCCGTCCTCGCAGACCAACAACCACAAAGACAACAAAATAGAATCATCTGAACTCTGTTTAGATTACAAATTAGTTTTTATGTCTGCATTTAGCACAATCCTTTGTTTTCTCTTCTGTTTGGAGTCCCGTGTGACACACCTTTCAGAATCTGTGTTACCGTATTTTCTGGAGTATAAGTCGCATCAGTCAAAAAAAGCATCATGAAGAGGAAAAAAAACATGTATCAGTCGCTTTGGCATATAAGTTGCATTTATTATGCATCACCGCTGACCCGTTGCTTTTATTTAACGGTCAAAACAGCTTCATTTAGCCTGGGTGGCGCTGTGCCATCCATCCATCCATTTATCCATCCAACCACCTGACCATCCATCCATAGTGGCCAGAGCTGCAAACTCCAACGTTTCTTCTCCTGCACCAGCCGAGTGAAGCGAGCGGGCACGGGAGGACTCGCTGTTGCAATTCTTAGAAATTTAAAGCATCAGTCAAAAATTGCATTATGAATATGGGGGGGAAAGTATGTAAGTTGCTTCAGTGTATAAGTTGCAGGACTGACAAATCTATGCAAAAAACTGACTTATACACCTAAAAATACGGTGTTTATTTTTGTCATGTTGCAATAGTTCTTTTTGCATTTATTATAACCGTATTTTCTGCTGTACACGTCACATTGCCCTATACGTCACATCAGTCCAAATATGTCTAAAACGTGGAAAAATCCATAATTATGTCGCTTCGCCATATATGTCACATCTATTATGTGTCACGGTTGATGCGCCACGTTTGTTACGCATCACTGCTGACAACCCGAAAATGTGGGCCGAACCCGGAAATGTGGGCCGGTGTTGTGCCAAAAATCAATGGGCTGCCAAATGGCGGCTGTGAAAGCATGCACGGGAGGTATTTATCAAGAATTTAACAAGATTAACACTTAAAAATGTATATTTGTTTGCTCGAAATTGTTAAATGTGTGTCTCAGTTGAACTTTTACTTAATGAATGCACTTTAATGATCAAATTAGCTTTATTTTACTGGGGTGTTGCAGTTGGTTTAACTTGCACCAAGCAGCAAGCAGAACGAAGGTGGGGGTTCCTCTGCTGCCTTATCTTTATTTTTATTAAAAAAAAAAAAAAAAAGTTAATTTTATACACACTTCTTTTATTAGTCTACATCCTGGGATCAAATTCTTCAAAACCATGACACATTTGGTTAAAAGATAGTGGTCTTTATTGAATTCATCCAAATATCTCTTTATTGGTTCACTATAAAATAGATCTTAACATGATTTAGTTTTGAATTGTTTGCGTGGTTACACAGTTGTTAGTCGGTGGTTTATTTATTTAAGGAAACTGTAAAATTAGAGTTTCTCAAAATGTTGATGCCGAATGCATTCTGTTGTATTGCAAATGCAACATATCTTAAATTGTCATCCTTCCTGCTCTTTCAGCACCTTTACCGACATCCTTTTTAGTCATTCTTGACACGTTTTGTTTGTCTTCACTTCAGATTCTCCTCCATCACGCTGTTGGTAACACCTGAACCGTTATTCTGTCTTTAACGTGTAGCCGCCATCGTTCATGTTACAGCCACTAACAGAGCCTGGTGATCATTCTGCTCTATCCCTGCTCCGAGAGGCTGACGAGCAGAAGGTTTGTACCTACATGTGTTGTTACGCCGTGAGGTCGGCTGTTTATAAGTCTGAGTGGGAGACTTCAGAGGTCAGGCAGGATGGTCCAGACTGCATCGACGCTTCAGGCAAACAAAATAAATAAATCATGGTAGCATCCCCCCGCGCAGTGTTAAGAAAGGCTCTTCATAAAGTATCCCCGGTCGTGACCTTGAGGTTGTGTCCATGCTGAGAGCGAACAGATTCCTGACGGAGGAACAAGCCAAGCTTTTTAACAAGATCACCGTACAGTAGAAACACCGAATGGGAAATGTTTCTGGAACTAAAATAAAGTTAAATAAATTACATTTAGTCTGAAAAAGCAGCTTAAATGATTGATTAATGTGATTTATTGCACAATGAATCGATAAATGAACAGCAGAAGCTAAAATTAGACAGTAGATAAAAGCTGAGGTCAACAAAACTGCAGCTATAAGGTATGTGTAGCAAAGCTGTAGCTGAAAGCTAAAATAACAGCCAGCGCTACTAGCTCAAATGAGCAAAACTGCAACTGATGGGTAAAAATAGTGAAACAGTATGTTTAAGCAAAAAATGTGCCAAACCTTAGCTAAAGCTAAATGCAGCAAAACAGTAGCACAAACCTAAAATGAGAATATTTGTAGCTAAAAACTAAAATTGGCAAAACAGCAGCTAAAGCTTATACCAGAAAAACTGTAGCTAAAAGCTAAAATAAACACAGCCATAGCTTAACTAATAGCTCAAACTAACAGAACTGTAATTAAAAAGTAAAATTAGCAAAATTATAGGTAGAAGCTAATTGCATAGAATAGGTAGTTTAGTGCCAAAATTAGCAAAACAGTAGCTAAAAGCTTACCAGAAAAACTAGCGAATAGTTCAAATTATCACAGCCATAGCTCAAATTAGCAAAACTGCAACTGATAGGTAAAAAGAGTAAAATTGTAGGTTTAAGCAAAAATTTGCAAAATCTTAGCAAAAGGGTAAATGTAGCAAAATAATAGTACAACCATAAAATGAGAGTAATTGTAGCTAAAATTGGCAAAACAGCAGCTAAAAGCTTATACTAGAAAAGCTGTAGCTACAAGCTACAATTAGCACAACCATAACTTAGCTAATAGCACAATTAATAATATAACTGTAAATAAAAAGAAAAATTTGCTAAATTATAGCTAAAAGCTAATTGCAGAGAATTGGTAGTTTAATACCAAAATTATCAATATAACTAAAAGCTAAAATTAGCAAAACAATAGCTAAAAGCTTACCAGAAAAACTGTAGCTACTAGCTCAAACTAGCAGAGCTGTAACAAAAAAGTAAAATTAGCAAAATTATAGCTAAAAGCTAATTGCAGAAAATTGGTAGTTTAATGCCAAAATTATCAATATCACTAAAAGCTAAACTTAGCAAAACAAAATCATCTAGTTGTGTGGATGAATGTGCCTTGTTGGTGTTAGAGGAGAGTGGGCAGACAGGTAGAAGATGATAGACGCAACATTAGCTCAAATGACCACTTTTTGCAACTGTTAAATAATATTCTATATCTGAAGCAGGGCGTGGAGCGTTCGTTATCCATTTCAGAAGGTTTAGTTTACCCACGTTGGTACAAAGATCACCAGCCCTGAGCCATTACTGCTTCTCCCTGCGGTCACAAAACAACGGCCGAATATAAACTGAAAATCCATGATCTTCAGAGCTTGGCCACACCTCCCTGGAGGAGTCACCACCATCGACAAATGGGAAGACCTATCATGTGACCCAGCTCTCAACCAATAAAATCTCACCATTTTGTGTTCTGTAATGGGTGGGTACGTGAATGTTGGGATTTGTAGGCGTATTACTAAAACTACTTTTTTAAAAATTTTTTACCAGAAACTGAAATTTTAACACAATATAATTCTAAATAAACAAAATGAGATACATATATCCACACATTTCATTAAGTTAATATATTATCTGATAAAAATATACTTCAGTACCAAGGTCTGGAGCAATACCATTTCTGAACTCGCATCAACCTTGAAGCAGATGAGCCACAGCAGCAGCAGACCACGCCAGTCCTGTCAGATGAAAACAGAAGAAACTGAAGCAAAACTGAAACTGGACGGTAAGAGATTGGATAAACATCACCTGGACTGAAGAGGAGTCACTGGACTCCAGTGGCCTCCAGAGTTACCAGATCTCAGTACAATCCAGCACCTTCGGGATGTGGTGGAACGGTGGATCTTTATCCCCCTTATCCTGACTTTTGTTGTTTTTAGACCTCCGATGTTTTCTGTCCAAGGAGTGCTTCTATCCAGGTGTTAAAAACAGCTGTAGCGCTCCTTGGATGAGCTGAAGACGTTAAATATGTTCAAATCTGAAACAACAGAACTGCATGCCTCTGACGGTCACGTAAGGAAATTGATAACTTCATAAAAATCACAAGACTTTCTAGAAACTCCTTCGCGAATGTCAACCCACTGAGACCTTTGAACTGGTCTTCATGGCTGGTGCTGTTCTGGACAGCTGCACAGATAAACATTCTGTTTGTTTTCCCCTTGGACCAGCGAGAATGGGTTTTCTCATGAGGTTTGCTTAATAATAAAACATCCAAATCTTGGTGTCCTGTTGATAGACATTTGTCTGCACGTCCTCCGGGAGATGTAATTGATATTTGTTGCTATTAAATATTGAAGCCCAGCTTGTTTCCAGAAACTCCATCATCTGTTTGACCTTTTTAGATGCTGATGATCAGAATGAGTGGTCAGACTTCGATAATGCTCTAAATACAGCAGGAACACTTCGGCCGCTTTAAGTGATTCTCTCAGAACGCAGCACTCTCTTTGTGGAAAAGACTTTGAGGGATTTTTCAAACAGTTGTTCACAAGAAACAGATGCAAATTTATAAAGGTCCCAAATAAATATGATTACAGATATATGTAGACTAGAGAAGTGCATTTCCTGTTAAAATGAAGAGTGATGCTGAGTGGTACACGATTGCTAAAATACGCTGAAGAATTTAAAACGGACTTGAAGAACCAAAACAATAATGGAAAGCTAAAATGAAGTAAGCCTAAAAGAAAAAAACTGTCTAGGCCAAAGTAGCAACAAGTTAGCTAAATGTCACAAAATAGTAACTAACAAAACACTACCTAAAAGATAAATTCAAAAAGGTTAGCGCAAAGCTAACATAAGTGTAAGCTAAATGTTGAAAAAAACGAGATAAAGGTACCAAATGGATAGAAGCTAAAAACAACAATAGGCCTGGTAAATGTACCAAAAGTCTAGCTAAAACAACAAAAAGCTAGCTAAAAGTATCAAAAGGCTAGCCAAAAGCAAGCCTAGCTAAAATAAATATTTTAAAAAGAAACAAAGCTGTCTAATAGGCCAAAGTAGTAAAAAGCTAGCTGAATGTCACATAATAGTAGCAAAATGCTACCTAAAAGATCAATCCAAAAAGCTTAGCTCAAAGCTAACATAGCAAAAGGATAAGTGTAAGCTAAATGTTGAAAAAATGAGCTAAAGTTAACAAATGGATATAAGCTAAAAACAGCAAAAAGCTAGCTAAATGTCACAAAATAGTAACTAAAACTAGCAAAATAACTAAAAGCCAAATGCAGAATAGGTTATCAACGTAGCAAAAGGATAGCCTAAGTGTAAGTTAAATTTGAAAAATGAGCTAAAGTTACCAAATGGATAGAAGCTAAAAATGACAAAAGGCTAGCTAAATGTAGCTAAAACAACAAAAATCTAGCTAAAAGTATCAAAAGGCTAGCCAAGCCTAGCTAAAATAAATGTTTAAAAAAGAAGTGGCTGTCTAAAAGGCCAAAATAGCAAAAAGCTAGCTAAATGTCACGAAATAGTAACTAAAACTAGCAAAACTCTAACTAAAAGTTAAATGCAAAATTGTAAACTAAAAGCTAACATAGCAAAAGGATAACCTAAGTGTAAGCTAAATGTTGAAAAAATTAGCTAAAGTTAACAAATGGATAGAAGCTAAAAACAGCAAAAAGCTAGCTAAATGTCACAAAATAGTAACTAAAACTAGCAAAATAACTAAAAGCCAAATACAAAATTGTAAACTAAAAGCTAATGTAGCAAAAGGATAGCCAAGTGTAAGCTAAATGTTGAAAAAAATTAGCTAAATGGATAGAATCTAAAAGCAGTAAAAGGATAGCTAAATGTGCCAAAAAGCTAGCGAAAACAACAAAAAGCCAGCTTAAAGTATCAAAAGGTAGCCAAAAGCTAAAAATAGCCGAAGATAACCACTAAGCCACAAAGCTAAATCTAGTCAGTTTTATATTCTTCTGAGCAAATTTCAACAAGAAAAACATTTTGAGTGAATTGAAAAGCATTGTAAAGATGTCAGTTAATTTCTGAGGAGAAAATATTTTTGTAAATAAAGAACATTTTAAAAAGTACAAAAGTTAAAAAAAAAGTCTTAATGGTTAAAATAACACAAAGATTACAGGAAACGTTTGTATGAACGCTGGTATTCCATAAATATCTGTTTATCACACGTGACGCGTTTTATTTTAAACCCTCACATGAATCACAACTCACAGAGCGAATCCACCGATCGCAGGGACACGAGGGGTTTTGTCGCTTGGCCCTCTGATCTGTTTCATGCAAGTTGCCAACATTTTGACCTGGGTTGACAATAATGTGGGTGGATATTCAATATTTAATAAGCTCTGAAGGGTAACGTGGCCATCGGCTCCGGTACTTTTCTCGTGCTGCTGCTGATTTAGCAGGATGCGCTCGACCACTTATCTGCTCAGTTACCACCAAACGGCTCGAAGAAGAAAGGCCGCACACCGACTGTCAGATACACGTTTAGTTCCTCGAATGCTGCAGACTTTTAGCTTTTCTCCTCACATCCTCAATGTTTGACGACATGAAAACAACAAATCCCACAGAGTCCACCCTCCCTGATGTCCCCAACCTTTACACAAATATAAATGGTTGTGGATATTTGGGACATTCGTTACAAGCTGTGGAACCCTGCGTTGCAGATGTTCAGCTAATTAACCATGCCAGATTTACATTACCGGGTCATTACCGGGCTTCTGCAGAACCTCATAACACGCTGACTCAGACCTTTAAAGCAGAGAAACAGTAAAACAGTAAAGTGATAATTCAGATCGTTTGAAGTGGAGTTTTGTGGAAAGATTCTAAGCAAACAATATCTTACCTGTTGTAGATAGCACTTTGAAGGTCCAAACGTTGATGAAATAGTTTATTTTTGACCAGTTTAACAAGCTCACAGCTTGTTCGAGCTGTATCTAAACCAAATATTCCACATCAGTATGGGGTGTTGTTTGTAAAGTTTCACAGTCAAAAATAACAGCAATATTTTGGTTTATTTAACATTTCATAAGAAAAAAGTTTGTTTTTTTCAAAGTCATAATTTCACCATGTTATTCATACTCAAATTTATAAATGTCATAGTTCTATCCTAAATATTTAATTTACAAGCTAAATATTTAGTTTACAAAGTAAATAATTAACTTGCAAGTTAAGTATTTTGTTAGCAAGCTAAATATTTAGTTCCACACTAAATATTTAGTTTACAAACTTTATTTCTAAGCTAAATGTTAAATTTATAAACTAAATATTTAATTTGTAAGTTAAATATTTAATTAGCAAATTAAATATTTATTTTGGAAATTAAACATTTATTTTAGAAAATAAATATTTAAGACTGAGCTAATTAGCAAATTAAATATTTATTTTAGAAATTAAATGTTTAGCTTGGAAAAGAAATATTTAGGTCTGAACTAAATAGTTAGTAAATTAAATATTTAGCTTAGGAATTAAATGTTTTAGCTTATAAATTAAATGTTTAGTTTAGAAATTCAATATCTAGCTTGGACAATAAATATTTAGTTTGGAAATTAAATGTTTAGTTTTTAAAATAAATATTTAGCTTGGAAATTAAATG
>JAVCKU010134529.1:0-12176 GCA_032273985.1 Hypsolebias coamazonicus
ACTTCTCCATCAGCATTCTCAAAGCAAAGATGGCATCTGTGGTGCTCTTTCTTGGCATGAAACCATACTGCTGCTCATAGTCACCTCTCGTATAAGTCTAGCTTCCACTTTTTTCCAGATCTTCATTGTTTGACTCACCAACTTAATTCCCCTGTAATTGTTACAACGCTGTACATCACCCTTGTTTTTTAAAGAATGGGCACCAGCACACTTCTTCTCCATTCCTCAGCCATTTTCTCACCCTCAAATATACCATTGAATATTTGAGTCAAAAACTGCACTGCCATCTCTCCAAGACATTTCCAAACCTCCTCTCATTAGTTCTACTGCTTTTCCCTTCATTATTTTCAGAGCTTTCTGAATTTTAACCCTCACTAATCTTTCCCACCTGGTCCACAGCTTCTAACCTCTACTCTTCTTTCCCTTTCATTGTCTTCATTCATTAGCTCCACAAAATACTCCTTCCATTTTCCCATCACAGTCTCCTCACTTGTTAGAACATTATCACTCTTATCTTTCACAAGCCTAACCTGCTGTATGTCCTTTCCAGCCTGATCCATCAGTATTGTCAATCCGTACAAATCCTTCTCGACCTCTTTAGTGTCCAGCCTCCCTTACAACTCATCATATGACCTCTGCTTTGCCTTTGCTACTTCCCTCTTTACTTTACATTACATCTCCTTATATTCCTGTCTCCTCTCTTCAGTCCACTCACTGTCATCTTTCTCCTTGGCTAACCTCTTTCTTTCAACGGCGTCCTGCACGTCATTACTCTACCACCAGGTTTCCTTATCATATTTTGTCTGTCCAGATGACACACCAAGTACCTTCCTACCTGTCTCTAATTAAAGTTGCTGTAGTAGTCCAGTCATTTGGAAGCTCTATCTTACCACACAGAGCATTTGGTAACAGCTCCTCTTTGAATTTCTCACATTATTCCTTCATCAGCTTCCACCTTCAAGTCTCTGATTTTACTTTTTTCTCTTCTTCACAACAGTCATGCTACACACAACCATCCGATGCTGTCTGGCCACGCTCTCCCCTACCACAACCTTACAGTCTCCAATCTTCCTCAGGTTTCCTCTTCTACACAGAATGCAGTCGACCTGCGTACTCCTTCCTCCACTCATACTGTATAGGTCACGCTATGTTCCTCCCTCTTTTGAAAATATGTGTTGACTACAGCATTTCCATTCTCTTGGCAAAATCCACCACCATCTGTCCTTCCTGGTTTATTTCCTTGACACCAAACCTACCCATCACTTCCTCATCCCCTCTGTTTCCTTCACCAACATGTCCATTCAGGTCTGCTCCAATCACCACTCTTTCCTCCCTGGGAATACTCTCTATCACTTCATCAAGATCCTTCTAAAATGTATCTTTCTCCTTTATGTCACATCCAACCTGTGGACCATAACCACTGACAACATTTAGCGTCAGACCTTTTAATTCTACCTTTAGACACATCTCCCTATCTGACACTGTTTTCACCTCTACTACAAGCTTTGTTAACTCCTCCTTGTGGACCAACCCTACTCCATTTCTCTTTATAGCCACACCATGGTAAAATAGTTTAAACCTTGCTCCAATGCTGCGGGCCTTGCTGCCCTTCCACTTGATCACTTGGAGAAGATAAAAACCTTTCTGACACCTTCCTTCTCTGCATCATGTCAGCCAGCTCTTTACCTTTGCCTGTCATTGTCTCCACATTTAGAGTTGCAACTCTCAGTCCTACATTCTTGACCTTCCTCTTCTCCCTCTGTTTCCTGACACATTTCTGTTGTCATGGTCTATGACTTTGGGAAAAAAATAATTCTTGATTCTTGTGTGATAATCGCATGAGCAAGTGCTTCGAGTGTGTTCTATGAATGACTCTCAGCTACTGTGAAGCCAAATTTCAGCTCAGTATCTGTAAATTTGACCGAGTTTGTCATTTTTGACATCAGCATTTAATGTAAAAGTTTTTATATAAACTGTATGTGTAGCACTTTGAGTGTGTATTGAGAGCAAAGATCAGCTACCACATCAAATTTTAGTCTAATATATTTTAAACTATCACAGCCAGTTCCATGTTTGCTGAGACTGACTCCAAGTTCTAGCTCTACTGATTACTTTCTGATAGATTCATTCAAAATTAATCCAGAGTTTCATGAAATATTTTGCTAACAGACAGACAAAGAACACACACAAACACAGGAAGTCACATGGTCAACTGACTTGTCGTGACAGGAGATAATGACAAAATGAAGTTTCTTTGTTGACATTTTCATTTGTTGTGACAGAGAAACACATTAGATGATAACCTGAAAGCTGCCTGGTGAAATAATAGCATAAAAGCTATACGGTTGCTAAAATTATGTTTTTAATTAGTCATCTGAATATGAGAGTCAGTGTGTTGACCTCACCTCTGAAGAAGCATTTTATATTTGCAAAGATCTCAAAATTACCTCATCACTGTGATTCTGTGTTTCTGCTGCAGTTCAGAGCAAACAAACCATTTTCTGCCATCAGGTAGAAGAACGACTTCCTAATGACTCCAAAGAACTGCTTTCTTTTTGATAGTCTTTTATTCGGGCCTTCTAACGGTTTCCCTGGAACATATAATGAAAGTGAATTTCCATTTTAATGACAGGTAAAAGTGTCTTCTGCAGCAACTTGGAGAGTACTTGAGACACATTGTCTCCTCATGGAGACCTGATGATACAACACCGACACAAATCGTCCAGACTGAAGGAGAGAGCAGATCACACAAGACAGGGATACATTGTTCTTGGAATATTATTTATTTTATCTAATTTCATTTTTATATTGTTTAAGAAAAAGACAATGGAAGCATTACACACAATTTTTTAATTTAATTGGAAGTTAATCTAAGTTAATTTTATGTGTATAACTTTCAGGAAACTCAACCTCGTTAAAACCCTTGATTTCACAAAAAGAAACTGAAGGAAACCATACTTTAAAAATTAAGTGTTTTTAATTTCAAATCTACATATTTACACTAGTAACAATTTGTTAAAAAGTTGTAAGTAATTCCAGTTGACCCTTATGGCAAAAGGTTGATTGGTTTGATGAATATACTAAAACATGGCTTAAAATCTGTCAATTAGGGCATCCAGCATAAAAATAAATGCCAGTTGCTGTGTGATGTAGTTCCTAAAACAGTTACTCAATTATGTCTGACATTATTTTTACACTAATCCTAGTTTAAAGAAAATTCTGACCATGCTAATGAAAGTTGTAGCACCTATTTGTTGCAGTCATTGTGGGTCTGGTCCAAATCATTCAGTGCTGAAGGTTGTCCTTGGTATGTCCACAGGTCAAACAATCACCCAGTTGTGGACTATCTTCTCAGGTTGAGCAAGGCTGGCAGTTCAGTTAGGGTGTTTTGCAGCTGAATTAAATCCTTGATGAGCTCCTGCATCTTTATTAGCAGAGCTCAAAGTTTGATATTCAACACTCAAACATAACTAACATGTTTAAAAGCATGTGAAGACCCAGAGTAGTGCAGACTGATGGATGGAGACTCAGGAGTACAAAAAAGTAAATTATTTTATTTACTGTGTTCAGAGTTTGTTTTCTGGAAGAGCAAGATATGCAGGCAAGGAAGCACAGATGAATAACATGTAGGAATCAATCTTCAAGGCGATTACCTTACTCTTATTGTTTTTTTTTTTGGACAGGAGAGCAGGGGGTTCTGAAAGGAAGATGGTTCTTGATGCAGGAGGTGCATAACAAGAGTTGGAGAGAGACAGAGGCAGGGCGGAACGTCAGGTGCTAATCCAGACTGTTTGATTCACAGGTTTATGATGAGGGTTACTTGTATTTATCCAGACATGGTTCCACAGGGGTCACAAGGATCCAGGAGCAGAGAGAACTTGTAGGCCACATGGATGGATCTCAAAAAGCCAGACTTAAGACACAAAGGTTGGTCTTTTTCTGATAGAGGTAATTTTGCTGAGCTGTAACTCGTTACCATGAGCTACTGTAGCTTAATGTTCCAGCACTGAATAACTGCCTCCAAGATCCTTAAATACTCCAGCAAGTCATCAGCCCTGATCAGGTAGATGTGGAAAGTCTGGTTCTGTCCAGCCTCTCAAAGTGCAGGAGAAATGATTGACACAGAAAGCTACAGGAATACAGACTCACCTTGTAAAACAAAGTTTTATTTTCTATAGAAAGTAAAAGTCTGTAGTAGTTACAACTTTACAAAAAATGAAGTTTGTTTCTGGCATGAAGAGGAAGAGCTGAAGGTGACACATGCACACTGATTGTAAACAGTCCGTCAGTGCTGACTGGTTGACGAAAGTCAGTTTTTACAAACATCCTGTCTGAGCTGATAAAAAATACCTACAGTTTAAACTAACTTCTGTGATTTGGACAGAAATGGGCAGGATCCGATACGTAAAGAGGCAGTTTTTGTTTTTGTTCAAGCAAAATAATTTGGAAAAATATAGAACAAGGCTGTTTTAAATGAACGTGCTGCTCACGTTGGCTTTTATGCTGCTACTTCCTTCACTGCAGATGACAGCAGGTGCAGAGGTGCATGTGTGATCAGCTGTCCCATCCATCCATCCATCCATTATATTTACCAGCCTCTTCCTTTTCAGGTAGTGGGAGTCGCTGGTGCCCATGTCCAGCCATCATTGTGCAAGAGGCAGGGACACCCTGGACAGGTCGCAAGTCTGTTTCAACCAACGGGTCAGCTGACGCGTGGACACTCATGCGTGAGGCTATTGACAGCTGTCCATCTGAGCTTAATGTGACTTTTTAAAAAAAAAAATCTCTTTAACCGGCCAATCGGACCTGCCGCCTCCTCAAAAATTAGATTAACACAGTTTTATATTGTGCATTCTTTAGTTTTCTTTGTGTTGATTCATAAAATTGCATCAAAGCCTGAGACCGTCACTGCCCGCACATTAAGCACATTATATGGACCAGCCCGGTCGTGACAGCGTAGCGCGTTAACATCATGTCCGGAAGATATCCATAACCTTCAGCTAAACGTCAGGCCTTTAGTTATCCCGTGCAAATGTGCCACATAAAAAGCAGATGTTGGGGAGTAATTTATTTATTATATGTGGTCCTTAGGTAAAACGAATCCTGTCTAAATAGGGCTAAAGACACCTTCTCACTCATCCACTGACACAAAATGACTACAAACCAAACCATGGTCAGTGTGTGAGAACTACCAAAAAAATTAAATAAATAAAAAACATCTTCTAGAAAAATACAGTGTGAATGCAGAGAGTTGAACGGCTGCCGAAATGTTCGCAAGAAGCTGAAATTGGGTTGTTTTAGCTAAAAAACAAAAAGTTGAACACTGGTTAAAAGCTAAAAAGAACAACAAACTACAATTAAAAAGACAAATGCAAAAAAAAAAAATCTTAATTAAAAGATAAACACATCAAACAGTTACTGTATCTCAAAGACAAACATTAAAAGGCAAGCTAGATTACAAAAGTAGCTGAACAGTATCTAAAGCTAAAAATTGCAGAAAGGTAGCTAATAGAGACAAAAACAGGGTAATTTCTGCTGAAACAGAAAAGATCATTTTTGAAGAAATTGAAGAGATAATGTGTTTTTATAGGGAAAACCTACAAATAAAAGGTAAATAGTTTAAAAGTACACAAATTACAAAAATTTAACATCAATGCACCCTTCTCCTGAATGAGCTGAACGTTTTGATGTATGGAAGACTAAAATATCAGCAAGTAGATACATTATAAAATGCAAGAAAAAATAAAAACAGGAAAATAAGTGGGAATGCTGATTCAGCATTCATACAAGAATTGCAGCGTCAGGATTGTGTTCCCTTGTGTGTGTCTCACCCTTATTGCTACTGCTCTCAGTGTTTCTCCTTATGTGATCAGCTCCTGCCTCCACCACCTGTGTTGTTCTCTCATGGTGTGTCCAGGTGTTTGTGTTTATCCCTCATTAATGTCTGTATATTAGTCTGCATGTCTGTGTTCTTCTTTGTCTGGGCATGGTATCCTGTATGCATCCTGTTTCTGCCTCCCTCCATGTCTCCCCTGAGTTTATGTAAGTTTTCTGCCATGGCAGTCTTTTGTTTTTCTGTATTAAAATTATATTTTACTTTAAATCCCAAGTTCAGAGTCCTGCCTGCAAATGGGTTCTTATCACAAGAAACATGACAAAATGCCCAGCCCACAATCTGAACCCAGCAGGCAGATGACTTGGGTCAAGTACTTTGTACCTGACCTAAGAAACCTCTCAGACTGCCCTGTGGGAGCAAGAGCAATTACATGAGGAGCAGTCCATCATGCGGTGGGGTGCCTTCCAGGTCAGAATCGCTCAGCTACGGAGACACTGCAGCCGGGAAATAACGATCCTCCCATTGCCTTTTCTGGTGGAGGAAGAGAAGAGGAGGAAGTCCAGGCTCCAAGGCATCTGACTGGCTTTTAAGCCTGTCTTTTCCTCCTCGCCGCTGCCTCACTCGCTCCTAGAGTTTTTTGAGTGGTTGGTGGAGGAGAATCCAGACCTCAATGATCAGCTCTGCTTCACCACTGGTTCTAGCTCATGTTGCCACTGCCACCACAAGAGAGACCAATGACGGACCCAGCTCCTGTTCACTGAGCCTCCTATGCCACCTGCTGTATCTCCAGCGGTTATGAAGCAGTCGAGCTGGACTCAGATGATGAAGCAGCCAAGACCAACTCTGCCGATGAAGCAGCCGAGCCTAGACCTAGCCGACCTCACTCTCCTTGACTACCTGAACTCTACTGAGATTTCTTCCTTTGACCTCACCACTACAAATAATCAACTTCAAAAACTGTTTTCTTCAGTGTTACTCATTCCAGACTCACATTATCAGAAAACCGCTCTCTTCATCGCAGAGAAGACTCTAATTTCCCAACCTGGACTCATTTCAATCCCTGATTACAAACAACTCCTCCTCAAGATAAGAGCTTCTAACGAACAATATGTCATTCCACCCATCTCCAACTCTCCTGTGCCACCAGAGTTTCCCTTACAGCCTTTTTCTTATATGTCTCAGAGGGTCCAGGAAGACGCCTCTCGCTCTTCCTCCAAGAGGGTCCAGAAGGATGACTCTCACTCCTCCTCCTCATCTCCTGTGGTTCCTGGGTCTCCAGAGGTTCCAGAGTCTCCAGAGATTTCTTAGTCTCCAGAGGTTCCAGAGTCTCCATAGATTTCCTAGTCTCCAGAGGTCCCCTAGTCTCCAGAGGTCCCCTAGTCTCCAGAGGTCCCCGTGCCTCATGAGGTTTCCATGTCTCTTGAGGATTCCACCCCTTGTGAGGTTTCCACATCTCCTGTGGCCCCTGTGAAAGCAATGTTCACTACATTCCCTGAGTTAGCTACACCTGCTACAGATCATCTGGTTTCAACACCCACTGCAGATCATCTGGTTTCACCGCCCACTGCAGATCATCTGGTTTCACCACCCACTACAGATCAGCTGGTTTCACCGCCCACTGCAGATCAGCTAGTTCTTTCATCAGCTGCAGCCACCATGGTCTTTACGCCCACTGTAGATCTGCTGGTTCCATCTCCTTCTATATATCTCCTGATCCCTTTACCTACTGCAGATCTCCTGGTCCCTTTGCCTGCTGCAGAGCTGCTGGTTCCTTCACTTGCTGAAGATCTGCTGGTTCCATCATCAGCTGCAGTTCTCGTGTCTGACTTACCAGTTGTAACCTTCCTTCCTGTTTTGCTGCCTGCAGCTCTCATCACTGGTTCGCTGGCAGCCGCAGTCTTCCCACCAGTCTCTTTGGCCACCATCGTGGTCTCTCCAGCAGTCTCTTGGTCCACCACCTCAGCATCTCCGGTGCTTCATCTCCCTTCGATCTGAGTCAGAGAGGGTCCAGGCAGACGCAACTCACGTTTCATGTTTGATGATCTCCTGGCCACCCGCCTGAACTGTTGCCCCGTGCTGGACAGTCCACTGGCCATCCACCTGAATTTTGTTTTTTTGTATATTTTTGTTTTTCCCTCCCAACTGTGACTTGTCTGTTTTTTTCCTCATTCTCCTTTGTGTCCTCCATCCTCTCGGTCCTCATGTTTGTCTCCCCCTTGTGGTATGTCCTAGCTACTGATCTCCTCAGTGTTTTCCCCTCATGTAATCAGCTCCTGCCTCCACCACCTGTTGTCCTTCCCAGGTGTTTGTGTTTATCCCCTCAATGTATCTGTATATAAGTCGGCATCTCTGCGTTCTTCTTTGTCTGGACACTATATCCTGTATGTGTCCTGTTTCTACCTCCATGTCTCCCCCGAGTTCTTGTAAGTTTGCTGCCACGCCAGCCTTTTGTTTTTCTGGATTAAAATTATCTTTTACTTTAAATCCTGAGTTCTCTGAGTTTTGTCTGCAAATGATTTCTAAACACAAGAAACGTGACATGCATGCAGTAGCACTTAAAAAAAAGTTATTTCCAGGAAAAATCCACATTAACACAAGATAAACTGAAAAGTCAAATATTTGACTTTTAAACACTATAAAGAATCACAAGGCCTGCAATTATTTGTGGCTTTTAACAAAAATGAATCATGCTTTTTAAAGTGTCTTCTTCATTTTCAGAGAAACAAAGTGTGCTGTTTGTGTAAAATGAGATTTGAAGCGTAAACACTTCTTTGGTTTTCAGAGAAGTCCAAGGGTTCAGTGTGGTTTTGTTGGCAAAAGTGGACAGTTCCTTTTGTTCACTGAGAGATGACGAGATTATTAGTCCAGACGTGATGATTTAATTCTCCTGCAGTGTTAATTTAAGAATTACGACAGGCCTGTCTTACGACACTGCAGCAGATAAGGATTCAGTGTCTGTCTCTACTCGAGGTCATCAGCACAGGAAATTATGTATTCTGCTGCTTTCTGGTTGTAATTCCTCACATTTTCTCCTCATCCCCCTTTCTCATCTCTAGTCTCTCTTCTCTGAATCAAACCTGACCTGAAAAGGTCTCTTTCAGATTTCACTCGCTTAGATTTTTATTTTTAGCAACTCTCTACAATCAGGGTGCAGATCATGTAGGTATTTTATTCATTTTTTCATTCAAAGGCATGACTTATTATGATGTAAAGCAGGGCATATGATTAACTCCAATTGCACCATGAGCCAAGGATCAGCTCACTGTGGATTTATGTAATTACTCAGCTCATCAGTTGATACATTGATGCACATCTACTTCATACGCTAATTGACGTGCCGACGAATTTGCTGGTTCTCTCAGGCAAAGTGCTACGGTGGACTAAAATGCTGACGAGACTCTGGAGGAAGCGAAGCGCAGAAAATATGAAACACTGCAAAAATGTGAAAGGTGCAGCAAAGCTAAAAGTTCAGAAATATTACAGAAAAAAAAAAACAGGCAGAACTAGGTGACTGTAAACTAAAACATTGACTAATGGAGCAACAAAGTGGATGATCTGACAATAAGAGAGGAAAAGCAGGTGTTATATAAAGAAGTAAATCCAAAGTAATTTTAATTAAATCCAACATAGAAGCAGCAGAATACATGAAACACAAAACAAATAAAACAAAACGCAAAACAAAATCCTAAAGGAACCTTTTTGACACTTTTATCTTTTTAGATTCAATTTATTTTCTGTAAATCATTAGATTTTTGAAGACCCCACCCCTTTACTTCAAGCCTTGCACTGTGCCTGCAGCAGCTGCTGGTCTCTTATAACTCTCCAAATGCATCTTCTGACTAGCAAACAGCAACTAAAGTGACTTGTTCCCTCATTTCCACATGTCAAAAATTGCATATTCTCTTCTGTATCTTAAGGATAGTTATGTTTCTTAAGGTGCAGACATGGCCCCGTTTCTAGTATTCTACATCGTCTTACAACCTAGATGTTGGTTTTTTTTTTTTGCTACTTTCCCTTTAAATTATCCTTTTAACTACCATTTTATTTTCACTTGTTAAAAAATTTATTAATTAAATTTGTATGCATCTTTATGATTGTCTATTGTTGTTTTTGTTGTCCACTGTTGTCATCACTCTTTGCTAAAATCAGGTCTCTCTTGTAAATGAGCCCCTGAGGCTCAGTAGGATTAACCTGTATAAATGAAGGTTGACTGAAAAGGTGCTCTGTGGAAAGATTTTGAACAAACAACATCTTACCTGCTGAAGGTAGCTCTTTGGGTGACCTCAGTGCAGTGCTTAGAGTTGACCTCAGTCCAAACAGATCTGAGACTGAAATGGACGTGGATGTTTTTTCTTGTCTGTGAATCAAGCGTTTACGTGCAGACGTCTTTTTCAGTCATAGAGATATCTTACCAAGGACTTGACACAGTTTTTGAGTCCTTGTTGAGGTCCCCGAGTGATAAACTATCCAAACTTTGAACCAAATCTCCTCAAAAGGCGTTTCAAAACAACTGTTTGTGTTGTTTTTCTTCTAGTTTTGGTTCAAATCATGATCTTTTCATCTGTGGTATCTTTGGTTTGGCCATTTTTAATGGAAGAGGTGCTGCAGTGAACACCGTCAAAGTTATCACAATATCTGGGTTGCTAAAAGGCAGTGGTTAATTTGAGCCGGATCCTGCCTGAACAAAATCCAGGATCTCTCTCATTTTGACTGCTCGGATCCGGCAAATCATATCTCCGCCCATAAAAATCCAAAATCATTGCACGTTTTTAATTTTGATTATGTATTAAAAATACAATGAGAAGAGACATTGCCCAGTCTGTGGAGTGGATGTTCCAGCTATGCGCACCAGTTCGCGCACATGCTCCTGCCCAGCAGAGATGTGGACCACATGTCCCATGGGGATGAGCATCTTCATCCACCTTCAGCTGAGACAGTTCATGATTTACGCACAGGAGCGTCTCCAGACAGCTCTGCAGAGCACGCACAACTGGTGATGTATCAGAACTCCTGCATACATTTCAAAGATAATAAATAAAAAAGCTTCTTAAAAAAAAAACGAGTGAAATGTTTGATGAGTATAATTAAAATTACGTCATGTTTCAAAACAACAGCACTAATTTGTCAAATTAACAGCAATCAAAATGTCAAAAAGACCATCCAGTTTATTTTCTAAGATAAATGGATGGATGGATTGTCATTATCTATACAACAGAGAATTAAAGCACCTGAAGACAGTGGTAATCGAGATCGGAGCAGAACAACGCGCAACGCTTGACAGAATCAGAGCTGTTCTATTCACTGCTCTGTAAAATAGTAATTTCAATTCAACCTTTATTTATACAAGTTGTCAGTCTCATTGAGCTCAAGGACTCATTTACAGGAGATACCTGTTTTTAATCAAGTTCAACCTTTTAAAATACAACAAAATGCAAGAAATGGCATCTCTTTTATTCCAGATTTTCTGGGAGAGGAACCACGGACACACACCCCCTCCCGCTGGACCGCCTGCTATTTGTGTTCCGGCATCAACTGGTTTACAAATTAAGCCCCGCTAAAAGGGTTGGTTGACCTTCACGAACAGGCAAAGATAAGATTTATGTCACAGGCATGACTAAGCATGCTTCCACCTTTAGCCACTGACAACTGCTCCATTATTGCATGAAGAGCAGGGTGACGAGAACAATGTCCAGGATCTGCTCCTCCTGGTCCAGATGAAGATAAGATGTTCACTTTGGTTCTGGAGCAGCTCCTCATCTGCACATCTGTAAAAGGTTGTGCTGAAAGTGTGAGCATTCTTCTTTTCATGTTTCATTTCCACCTGTTAACAACCTGTTCTGACTGACGCAATCCCTCATTCTCACCCCCCTTCACTGGGAACAAACCTGTGAGCTCACTTGGCTGTGACGTGGTTTAAGCTTCGTCTGAACAACAGAGGAGGCGGCAAAAGAAAGAAAAAACGATCGCTTTGATGCTCGGCGTTTACACCATGTGCTGCGTTCATTCTGGTTGTGAAGACACCCCAATGAGATGGTGAAGCAAAACATGACAGACAAGCTGATTTTAGATTTTTGACACAAAAATCATCTCTCCTCTTCAGTCGAAGCTGAAGAGGACAAAGGGGAGGACTTTTTGAAGGGTTTCAAAGTTTTTTAACAAACAAATTGGGTTTTGTACTTTTCATTATGTAGATGAGTGTAGATAAATGAGTGTAGATAAGTGTAGATAAATGAGTGTAGATAAATGATGTTAGATCATAAAAGAATGTGCACATTTTGGACCGAGAGCACAGGTGGTTTGAGAGAGGTGTGAAGGAAGCTGTTTATATTAAAAGGGAGAA
>JAVCKU010134565.1:0-12160 GCA_032273985.1 Hypsolebias coamazonicus
GCGTTTAAACCATCCATAATGTGGCATCACTGTATGTTAACAGGGTTTCTAGGAAGAAGTTGCCATTCCTCTATTGACAGATGTGGCCATGATCTATATGGGAGGAAACAATCTGACCCAAACTAATTTCAGTCAGTATTATAATGGCTCTGAGATTGTGGTGGCCGGTGAGATCATTGACAATGACATTGAAACCTTCAGTCCACAAGTTGTGGCCATTTCAGTAAGAATCACTCCTGAAATCACTATATATATATATATATATATTTTTTTTTTTTTTACATTTTTGAAACTCCTTGTATACTGATATAATGTGGTTCTTTACATTATTACAGAAGGGTGGAAAAATAAAATTTTCTAACACCAGCACCACTGTGGATCCCTCTGCTGAAACAGTGACTGAAGGTCTCCTTCAGAGGGTTTGGGCCTACCTCACAGTTAAGCAGTTACTGGAGAAAGAGTAAGTACAATATGGACCAACCCTCACTGGCCACTTTGTTAGGTTTACCTTGCCAATTGTTGGGGTAACCTTCACCCCACCGAGTTGTTGATCAAGGAGGTATGGTCAGAAGACTTCACCATCAATTTAACACATTTATTTTCACACTATTAAAAGAGTACATGTACATTATCAATACCAAATGTATTTGGGAGACAATCAACAAGTACGTCACCTTGAGTCTAGCAAGCTGAAAACCCCAAGATTGTCTGAATCTGAGAGCGTGTGCAGTGGATTATAAAGCTTTCCTAGTCCTACCTCTTTCCGGGGTGTATCCCATTCTATTGGTTCAAAATATTAACAGTGAGGGAGGGGTTCTTCTTGTATTGGTTGAACTAGTTTCTACCTTTACTGCTCCATTCTGCCTTTAGTATCGGACCCTCTGATATGCCCGGGTTGATTGGACTAGTTTCAAATTAATTTTGTGGGGTTCTGAGTAAGATTTTGACCAAGCATAAAATCATGAGTGCCTTTGTTACCCTTATCTAGGTATGTAAGCAAAAATGTTGATCAAGCATAAAACCATCAGTGAGTGTACATTCTTCACTTATCTTGGTAAAGCCACGTGCACAGGGTTTTTACTACCTTCACTACTTTTAGGACTTGTGTGAAAATCTGATGTTTTTGATCATATCTATGCAGAAATATAGAAAACTAAAAGATTCACAAACTTTCAAGCACCACTGTTTCTGGTTGCTGTGTGTACTAGTTAGACTTTCACAGCTCTTCTTCACTCTTATACCCTCCACTGATGTCATAGAATTATTCACGTTCAGGCATTATTGGCTTATCAGTACTTTTCCATTTGAGAAACATTGAGAAAAACAGAAAACAGATTCTTATCAGGTCAGCTTGATCCGGACACAATTGCAAACTCTCAGAGCCTATTGGAAAAACAAGGTCTGTTGAGAAACAGTTTGGTTCTATGCCCAGTCAGTGACACACTTTTCTTTTTCCTGGAAGATAAACATTTTGCAACACTATGCACCCTCACATGGCCTTTTGAAAAACAAGTTTACTACTTCAGTCCTCCCTGTTTGAGGAAATTCTTCAAATTAACTAATGCCATCAATTTTATATGCTTATTGATACATAAATACATGCATGAGATTAAATGAACCTTATATATGATTTTATATTGTGCACAATACTGTAATAAAAGTTATAATGTAAAATAGTGGTGTATGTTTGCTAAACGTATGATCTTTTTAATTACTTTCATTAGATCTGGAATTTTTTATGGAAAGAATTGCTACTGGATTTGCTGACATTTTAAACTCTATAGGAGCATAAAATGAAATGATGAAAAGAAATAATAATTTTATTTACAGTATTTGTTTTGTTATTTGATTATTATTACAGACTTTTACTTATTCATTTAAAGTGTATGACAGATCACTTGCAGCTAAAAGTTGCCTTTTTATGCAAGTGTGCACTCACTTTTTCCACTTTTTTACTCCCTCTTTCTCTTTTCTTCTCCCTTCTGACAGAACGACTTATCAGCACTTAGTGAGCAATATTCCATCAATTTTTACAGACACACAAGGAAGAAGAAAAAAAAAAGACAACAAAAAAAGTTTAAAACTAGCCCACAGCAAAATGCTTTACACAGGAACAGAAATGTCAGCCAGTCAAAGGGATGAAGCGTCTTTTTCCACCTTCAGCTGTGCTTCAGAATCCAAAGCAGCAATCAAACATTTTAACGGCACAAACCAGCACAAACGTGGCACTAACGTGGCACTAACCACTCATTGTATTTACTGGAATTTTTGACGTGGGTGCAGGGTGCCAGCTTCACCAAGCTCAGCTGGTGTGCTCAGCTGGTGTGCTCAGCAGACAGTGCATTCAAACTGATTTGTTTATTGTAGAATAAACTTGTAAGTTGAACAAGCAACAAGCCGGCAACCTGCTGGGTTCAGTTTTTGATCCAGGCATTCTGACATAATCTGATATTTATGTTGAATCCACGTGCAGGCTGATCACAAGGAACTCAAAGATAATGTAAGTAAAATTAACATTTATTTTGCAAAAACAAAAAGAGAGCTGACAGGGCAGCCAAAAACTTCGGAGAATAATAAGAGAGAGCAGATACAGACCATGACACTGTGGAAGGGATAATGCTCAGATACCAGAGGAGTGACAACACACAGACTAAATACAGACACTAATGAGACAAGTGGGTAAACCCCTGGAGTGATTAGGATTCAGGTCAGGTGTGCACAGGAGCAGACACACAAGGAATAGAGAAACAGTGGGAGATGCAGACAGGCAGACCCATCTCACCATTACCATTTAATATATCACATTCATAACAAATTAAAGAATAACTTCTGTTGGCTCAGGTGCTTAACAAAAGATAAATAGTAAAAAGATAATAACAAACAAATAAAACAAAACTAAACAAACACAAAGTGTCCTCTCTTTTTGTCATCTTCAGTCAGTCTACCCATTCTCCTCTGACCTCTGATATTAATACAGCTTTGCTGTTCACACAAATGTCACACTCTGAATAGTTGTTATTACACCATTCTTTTAAACACTAGACATGGTTGTGTGTAAAAATCCCAGTAGATTTGAAGTTTTGGAAATACTTAATTTAACCTGTCTGGCACCAACAACCACGCCATATTGAAAGTCACCTAAATCCCCTTTCTTCCCCAATCTGAAGCTCGGTTTGGACTTCAGCAAGTCATCTTCACCACGTCTAAATGCCTGAAAGCAGTGAGTTGCTGCCATAACAAGTAACTGAACAAGTGAATCTTAGAAATTGGTCAGCGAATGTGTGTGTGTGTGTGTGTGTGTGTGTGTGTTGTGGTCATCATTTCTTGTTGCTTGTCTCAGCTGTTTTACTTTAACAAGATGTTGTGATGCAGGTTGCTGTTTTCTGGACCTGAGAAAGAAAACGTGAGGAAAGTGGTTTTGGAGCTGTCTCTGAAGTACAACTTTGTGACCCCACTCACATCCATGGTGGTCACCAAGCCTGAGGGAGAGAACACACAAGTCCTTCACAAACCAAAGGAGGGGGAAGCTGAAGGATCCCGAGCTCATGTAGTTTATAGTCACCCCACAAGCGGTTCATCAAAAATAAGTAAAGGTATCCATCAACAAGCAAATAGTAAGAAGTGTCTGCATAAAAAATGTCATTGTAATTAATACAAAACAACAATGTGGGTTATATAAAGCATGTCAATTGCTGTGGTAAAATAAATAACCAATGACCCACCTAGTTTTTTTAGTAATGAATATTAGGACGTGAGTACATGTTTTACTATCAAACCCGACTGACTCTGAATGTAAATAACTTATTGTATTTGGCTGAAGTCAAAAAGTAACATTGTACTTTTCCTGAAAACATGTTTTTTCATGTATAAAATATTTCTTTGGATAAAAATGAACAACAATGCTGAAGGTTTCTTCCTGTTAAAAAGGGAGTTTTTCCTTTCCACTGTTGCCTTTGTGCTTGCTCAGGATTGGAGACTGCGGCAAATTGAAAACTCAGCGCAGTCTTCCGGCTTCCTTAGATAGAGAACTTTCCTAATTGGCTTTTTGATGCATGTGAATGTTTTAGTACAGTGTCCTGAGACAAGTTCTGTTGTGACTTGGAGTTATAAATAAACTGAATTGAATTGAATTGAGAGTTTTCTCGTTTACACTGTCCTCGGTTTATTGAACAGTGTAAACTATGAAACAAACAAACAAAAAAAATTGCAGCATGAACTAAATAACAAAATTTATTTTTCATCATTTGAATGTAGATGTGTTTACCATATAATGAATTGATCAACAAGAAAACATTAAGGAGTTTCATCCAAAGCCATGTTGTAGTGTGTAAACAAATTTATTATTCTTTCTAACTTTGTAGATTTACAACAGTATTTTCATTTTATGCCTTTCCTTGCTAGTATTTTCAAAGCAGGATGTTCCTGCTCCTGTTCACCCTGGTAGTCGTCCACATCGTACTGGTGGGTGGGTGATTCCTGATGGCGTTTTTTTCCTTCACCCTGGTCCTCCTGGTCATGCTGGTTACCCTGTTCTCAGTCATCCTGTTCATCCTGGTCTTTCTGGTGATGCTTTGTTCTTTCGTCCTTTTGTTCCTCAAAGTAAAATTAACACTCTGTTAAGAGCAACACCTCACAAAATGTACATTAGTGTTTGGAAATTAATTAACAATATCTAATGTGCAAACTAGTGATATGAAATTGTTACCACAACAAAACAAAACATAATAATCTGTACAAATAGACAATTTGATGTGTTTGAACATTTTTTTAATCACTCACAGTTGAAGGGAGAGCAATGTGTTTACTCTTGTAACGTTTGTTCATCTCATGAAAACACTCCTTCAGTAATTCAAACAATTTAATACTGATTTTTTTTTAAGAAGGTAAATCGGATCATATTCTTGTATACCTTTGTTGTGTTTTTGTTTGTATTTTGTCGAACTTTGTTTTAAAATGTTACTGTTTGTGTTAAAGGTCAACTTCACCATGATCTACAGGTATCAGGTAGATATTTTCATTGAACACATCTTAAATATTTTCAGATTTAGTTCAATTTAGTTCAGTTTAGTATTGGAAACAGGCACCATCCAGATGTAACTTTCAGTACAATGAAAATATTTCCCAGCACATTTCGGGTTACTATTGAGTGTTCATGAATTGAAAAAGTTCAGCAGACATTTAAAACATTATTTTCATCTGTTAATACAATATGTTTTAAACAGTCTAGGCCCTGTGAGGTTGAATCTTGGTTGGAGCAGAATATCTGAACATATGTTAAAAAATCCTTGCTTGCAGGTTTTATGCCTTCCAGTGATTATGATAGCGTTTACCATGATCCTGTTCCTGTGATGCCAACGTCTGGTACAGTGTTTTAAATATCATACTTTGATTCTTTACTGAAATGTTGAACTGAAATGTTAAACAATTTTAGAAAAGTTCAGTTTTTTAAATAAAGCAACAAATTACAATAGTAAGTCTAAAAACTTTTTTTGGTGGGGGGGTGGGGGGGGCAGGAGTTGAATTTGTTTTATTCTATGCTTTGCTGTTGTGCTTTCCTAAAAATTACTTCTTTTCTGATTTTAGCTCTTGAAATCTAAATACTGTATATTCATTTTTACTTTTTGGTGGAATTTTACACTGGTTTCAGTTTTGCTGTCGAGATTTGCTTGTGAGGAACATATAACTCCAACAAAACACGACAAATGTAAACTGTCATTACATTTGCTTGACTGTGACTTCAGTTAAACTGTTGCTGGAAGTAAAAGCTTTTATTTTCATAACATTTGTGATCTAACATGGTGTTTCTCTTTTGTTCTAGTTTCTGTTTCCCACAGATTTTTACTGAAAGCTGAGAATCAGTCTCAGCCGTTGTGCTTTGACATCACAGGCGCTGCCATCCTGAAACTTTTTCACCATCCCAGCAAGGGTCAGTACTAATTATTTGTGCACCATTGAACAAAGTTTTCTCATTTATCTGCTTGCTGTTTTTGATTTCTCACACTGATGTCCTGATTCACATTTTGATGATTATTTGATCTGTTTTGTATCAGAGCTTTATATGAACGGTGAGCTGGATTCAGTAACAAATGGAGGCTTTAAAATGATCGTCATCCATGTTGGACGTGACCAACATATTGAGGTTGACACAGAGGGAGTCACTCTTCAAGAAGGGCAGTCTGCAACACGCCACACAGGACTGGATCCCATCACAGCTGGAAGGTGAGCTTGAACAGAAACAATGGTCAGAAGTGTTTTAGACGACGGAGTTTATTTATTATGAAGCACATCAGAGACAGTGCTTATAGGCATAGTTACATGTGGTTTTTAAACAAGATATGAGTAACATCCTCCCATTTTTTTCTTTAGCTGCTTTTCCTTTCTGGATCATGGGGGAGCTGGTGTGGGCTTAAGACTTTCCTTTTAAAAAAATATCCTATAGTTAAGGTCAGCTTGTCATGCTGTTTTAAGGTTAGATTAATAGAGGGCAAATTGACCACATTTCTTTCAAATGAATTGTTAAAATTGAATTTCATTCTACATACTGTATGTCTGTATCTTATCTCAGCCTTTAAAACCTGAACCCCACACTCTCTGCTAATCCAGTTGTTTTGTATTGAACTTTTTTGAATTTATCATGTCCTGGATGACTGAAAATCTTCACCAGCATACTTAAAATTGAATAGTTTTCGTTTGATACCATTTCTATCTTAACGTGATTCTCGACGGTCATTGCATATCTGTTCCTACCAAACCCAGCTGGTCAAAGCAGATGGCTATTTGTCCTGATCCTGGTTCTGCTAAAGGTGTTCCTCATGAGGGAGTTGTTCCTTTCCACTGTCACCTTTATGCTTGCTCAAGATGAAAGTTCTGTGATGCGTTTATACTCAAAGCAGTCTGCTCCTCAGATAAATGGTGTTAAATTATTATTTTTAAATATGAATGTTTCTGTTAACTTATTTTATATATTAATATTTCTGTTCAGTGCCCTGAGACTACTTTTGTTGTAACTTGGCGCTATATAGATGAATTGAATTGAACTATCTCTAGCAGTCATTATTTAAGAAGCGGAGTACACACTGGACATGTCCATCACAGGGACATGTAGGGACCAATGGGACAAACAAGTATTCACTGTCTAACTCACACCAAGGGACTGGTTTATATGTACAAACCAAGCATGCATGTATTTGGTTTGTAGGAGCAAACCCTCACGTGCACAGGGAAGACATACAACCTCCATACAGAAAGCCATGAGGCAAACCTGCAACCTTCTTGCTGTGAAGCAACAGCTCTAACCACTGCCCTGCCAAATTCATAACAAGTCATATCAATTACAAACTTACCATTTTATCAAAAGCTTATAGTGGCAGTCAGCTCAACAAACGCATGCTATGTAAAAAATGTAGCTAAAAAAAACAACGGTTGGCTCTTTCATGTGTGGATTGGTTGGGTGGCGTGCACTATCTGTAAGTTGTGTGTAATGTGACTGGGCCAAACACAGTGATATAACAGACAATTAAATGCAGGTCCATGAATGGAGGAGTAAATAATTAAACAAAGGTTATTTAAATCTGATTTGTATCTGTGGGTAATAAACATCTGATTATAAGATCATCATCTCAAATTTTATTGGAGGTTGGCAAACAGTAAAAACAAAACATTGTTTACAATTTTTACTCAATATTTAATTAAGCTGCACAAAAGTTGATTAGCACGTTGTCTGTTGGCACAATGATTCTGGACTGAGACGCCTGGCACATTTCTCTGAGGCTTTCATTTTCTAAACTTTCATCTGAGGTTGTACCCTCAGGTACCAGAAGTTCGACCTTTGTGAATATTTTTGTAATCTTACTATAAGTAAATCTCACCTATAAAGCCTCCCAGTACATTTTACTTATGCCAAAAACAAATCTAGCTAAACATATTCCTAGTTTTAAAAATGTCCTTACTTTCTCGTTCCTGCTTTGATGCAACAGTCAGTTTATGGTCCATAATGTCAAAACTCATACTGCCCAGATCTGCACAACCTGAGCATGGATAAAACTAACCAAGATCAGAAAGATTTGCTGTGATTGTATAAAAGTTCCTGGAGACTAATACAGAAGTTAATTCCTGGTTGTGTAAATGTTTCCAGTGTGACGGTGATCAAGAGAGACAAAGAAATAGACGTTGCTGTTGAAGACATGCGGGTCATCATTTTAGTTCATGAGAAGGACGGACAGAAATTCCTTTGGCCAGTTTTAAGACAGAGACCATCTGCAGACAACACTGAAGGAGTTTTAGGTGAGTGATAAATGTCTTCATGTTTACCATTTTGCATAACTTGAAAAAGTTTATTTTTGTGACAGAAAACAAAAGATGATTGTCTTTACAACATGAAGTCACTTTTGTTATCTAAATGTCTTCAATTATTTTACCTAAACTGGTGTTGTTGATATAAAAATTTTGATAAGAAGCAAATGTCAAAATCGTTCATTTGTGTCCCCTACAAATATTTTCTGCTGTCAGGCTGTAGATAAAATAAAAATTAATATCTCACTTCATGAAATCTTTTGCTCCATAAAAAAATTCACAAAATTATCAAGTACATTTTTTTCAGTCTTCTTTGTTGTTTTTCCCATAAATAGCAAATCATTTAAATAATTAATTATTCCAAAGAGATTTTTTTTTTCTTTTTCTTTCGGCTGATCCCTCTTTAGGGGTTTCCATAACAAGTCTTCCTCCTCCATCTCTCTCTGTCCTCTGCATCCTCTGTTCTTACTCCAACTACCTCCGTGTCCTCTCCAACTGCATCTTTGGCCTTCCTTTTTGTCTTTTTCCTGGAAGACAAATTTCAGTCTCATCCTTGTTCAACCTGTGCTGTACCTCTGATGATCTCATTCCTGATCTTATCCATCCTTGTCACTCACAAAGAGAACCTCAACATTAATGTTTACTAGTTCCGTCTCTTGTCTCCTTATCAGTGCCACCGTCTACAAACCATACAACACAGCTGGTCTCACTGCTGTCTTGTAAACATTTACTTTGACCTTTTCTGCCACCCTTTTGTCAAAAATCACTCCTCAAACTTTTTTTTCCATCCACTTCATCCTGTCCAAACTCGCTTTTGCACCTCTTCACCACACCACACACTTTCTGGGACCTTTCTATCATGTTTTGTAGTTTGCTGAACCCAATTTGCAGACAGATGCAAGGAACTCAAGATAAAATGAATAATGTCTAATTTATTAACAAATAATCAAAACCAAGCAAAGGCTGATGTTGCACAAAACGCTGGTTACATATCGTAACCCCAGATTCTATGAATATGAGCGTTGCCCTTTGGACAGCTTCGCTTACTGGATAATCCCTCGCGCGCCAGTGCGCCCACTGAAAACCTTTTAGTCCACGCCCACCTACTGTGTGGGCCCCGCCCTGTGTCTATATATTCTACCGACACGGGATGCTCGTCTCCCAAAAAGCTATTCATTCAGCCATTCAGGAACCAGTGTGTCCCACGAGTCTAAAGGGCTACGCTCATATTCATAGAATCTGGGGTTACGATACGTAACCAACGTTCTATTTCATATGAGCTACGCCCTTTAGACAGCTTTGCTTATTGGATAAAGGGCAGAGCAGGATATGGTCCATGCCTCACTGGGTCCAAACACCAGTATGAAGCACCTGCTCACACCATTTACAGCAACAAACATCCTTCCTTGTGCGTAAATACGCACGTCATGCGTCATTGTGCACTAAAGAAGGGCACTCGATAGACAGAGAAAAGTGGACCTGCAGGCCTGCATTACAGCCTAACAGGCACGATCCGGCTGCTGAAGCAGCAAGAGAAAACATATGTTTTATATTATTTTATTTTGCACTTTATTTGTTGTGCTCAATTATAGTGTGACTGTGCAACGGCACCAGAGAATAGAACAGACTCTGGCGGGCAAAACAGCAAACTGAGGAAACGTAACTGTTACTGAGAGCTATGCACAGTACAGATCAGATCTTCATCAAACAACAATCATAAAACAACAGTAACATGGCACTGTGACTGATGATGAGCACTCACACATCATGCCTGCCTGCCGGCAGATGTGAGCTCAGAGTAGAACTTCAGGAAGGACTCATCAATTACCCTGATAAGACTCCGAGAACTGAGTGCGTCATAGAAAATGCATATACGTCATGCAGATAAAAACATGAAAGCACAAGGCATAGCCCACGTCGCTGCTGAACAAATGTCACTAACCGTCATCCCACCGTGCAGCGCTGAGGAGGACATGATAGCCCGCATGGAATGTGCACGCAAGATTTGTGGGGGACCTGTCCCAGCGGCTCTGTGAGCTTCTGAGATGGCCTCACACAACCAGTGAGATAGGCGCTGAGAGGACAGAGCGCGTCCAACCGAGCTATCTCTGTAGTGGACAAATAGGTGCTGAGAATGATGTAGGGCGGCTGTGCGTGTCACATAACATGCGAGCACATGAACAGGGCACAATAGATGAGACGTGGCCTCTTCCTCCGACGCGTAAGGAGGAAGATGAAACCCATTTAGCGTGATAGTCTTTGATTTGAAGGAACTATTTATGCATTTTGGCATGTAGACCGGGTTGGGCCTTAAAGTGGCAGAGCTTCCATCAGGTTGAATTTTCAAGCATGAAGGAGCAACAGAGAGCGCACCTAAATCACTCACTCTCTTAGCAGACGTGAGGGCCAACAACAGTGCCATTTTAAGAGACAGGAACTTCATTGGCACTTCGCTTAAAGATTCAAAAGGAGCTTTAAGTAGCGCACGTAAAACTAACGTCAGATCCCACTGAGGGGCAAGGGGGCGTGTCACTGGTCTTTGCCGGAGCACGCCTTTAAAAAAACGCTTCATTCAGGGTGGCCGTGGTACAGTGGTAGTGGCAGCCGACCCCGATCGGACGGTTGGAGGTTCGAATCCCAAGTTCCCACACCATGTGTCGTTGTATCCCTGGGAAAGACACTTAACCCCGAGTTGCTCCTGGTGGGACTGGCTGGTGCCTTGCATGTCAGCCTACCGCCACTAGTGTATGAATGTGTGTGTGAATGGGTAGATGGCTGGTGCTGTAAATCGCTTTGGGGCCCCTCATAGGGGGCTGGAAAGCGCTACATAAGTAAGTTCCATTTACCATTTACCATTCATCAGAGGGTGATTAAACAACGTCTTGTCCCCAAACCCCTCGTGGCACCAGGAAATAGTTGCAGCATAAACCTTAATGGTGCTGAAGGTTAAATTCCTGTCCATCAGCAGCTGTAAAAATGACAGTAATCTCACGCCAATCTCACACAATGTAGCATCAACATTTTTTTTAGTGCACTAGCGCTGAAAGGCTGCTCACTTAGATGCATAAAGTGATGTCGTAGACGCAGCTCGTGCATCTTGAATAGTTTGGACAATAGCTGGAGAGAGGCCCAGGCGTGCTAAACGGTTCCGTTCAGCATCCAAGCCCAGAGGGGCTGGCCTATCTCCGGAAAGCTCATGATCGCTCTTCCTGCTTGGAGGAGTGCGTCCCTCCTCCATGGAAGCTGCAGTGGCTGGTCCGCCACCAGCCGCTGCAGGTCCGAAAACCATGGTGCGTTTTTGCACTCTGAAGCTATGAGGATGATCGACAGTTTCTCTCTCTGTACTCGCTCCAGGACGTGTGGAATAAGAGGAACCGGAGGGAATGCGTATGACAGTTTCTTTGGCCATGAGCTGTGCGCAAAAGCGTCCACTCCCGGGGGGTTGTCTCTTTGGCTCAGTGAGAACCACAGTGGACACTGAGCATTCTCTCGTGACGCAAACAGATCCACTGCCGTGCAGCCGAATCTGGTCCTGATCTGAGTGATCACGGCGGGATGGAGGGCCCAGTCTCTATGACGTGGACCGCCCCTCGACATGATGTCCACCCCCTTGTTCAGAACACCGGGAATGTACACAGCTCTCTGCGAAAGCAGGTGCCGGTGAGCCCAAAGCAGAAGCTGCCTCGCTATGTGCAGCAATTGGGCTGAACGAGCACTGCCTTGGCAATTTATGTACGATGCTGCCACCTTGTTGTCGGTGTGTATCAGTACATACTGATTTTAAAGCAAAGGGGCAAAATGCTGCACAACTTTGAACACTGTCAGTAGTTCCAAGACGTTGATGTGGAGGCGAGTGTGATCTGGCCAA
>JAVCKU010134601.1:0-12146 GCA_032273985.1 Hypsolebias coamazonicus
CAGAACTTTAGCTGGTAACCATGGGTCAGAGTGGCAACCACCCATGCGTCCATGGCATGAGCAGCCCAGTATCTGAGCTGCTGGTGGGAGAAACATCAGACGATCGGCCTGGTGGCATCACCATCCCCCTGCAGCGGCCAGAGCCCCTGGTCTGGACCTGTCCAGCTGGTTGGCAGACCAATTCATGAAAGGTCCTGTTTGGTCTCTGCTGAGCCGCACGAAGGCAAGGACCCTGAGGCGGCTGAAAGCCGGGGACAGCCGGCGGGCGCCTCGGATGCCGAGGAGGTGGAGGGGGCATCGCCCTGCTAAGGGTCGAAAGCTGCCGCCTCGTCTGTTGTGCCTGGATGGATGAGCACTTCCAAGGCAGCCGGATCAAACAACTCCCCTGGCACCACTGGAAGATCATGGAGGGATCTACGATATGGCTTGGCCAATGTCGACTGTACCAACCAGACCTGTCGGCAGGCTTGGACCAAGAAGGACATCACGCGCCCCAGTTCCCTCATCAGCGCAAAAGCCTGAAGCGCCGCATCACTAAAGCCCATTGCCTCTGTTGCACCACTGGTGCCCTGAAGGGACGCAGAGAGTGCAAACATGAGGTGTGCCAATGAATAGCCGAGGCGACCAGCACACGCTCCGGCATGATAAGCTCTGCAGAGTAACCCATCCGTGTTGCGACACTGAGGTCGTGGGCACCGAACATCACTGCGCAGGGCCGCCTCCGGTGATACGATGAGCGAGGCAAGGGCAGGTTCGATCGACGGCATGCGATCCAGGCCCACCGCAGCTGGCTCATGCATGGCCGCTAACACTCGGGCATCCGCAGAGAGGAATGCACAGGTCCTTGGGTCACGCCAGCAGCCATGCAACTCCTTCAGGTACTCCTCTGATGGAGGAGCAGAAAATGAAGTAGGGGTCTGTACACGCTTGAAGAAGACACTTCCCGGGGTGGACCCCTCTGGTTGTGGGATGTCCAGCCGCAGTTGTGCCAGGGCCAAATGCATGACGTCTTGCATTGAGCCGTCACTAGACTCACTAACTGCGCTCTTAGATGAAGAAAAAGAACTAGTCACACAGACCGACTGTTCTTCCTCATCACCTAGAAAATGAGAGGCAGCCAAGGACAATACATCCTCTTACTCAGCCAGCTCGGGCATGGGTGGGGAGGAGAGTCCAGTTGCTGCCACAGGCTCAGCCCCCAGTTGGCGTGCCTGTAAAAGGGACGTTGTTGCTACTAATTCAGCGGACAGCCATGCCACTCTTGTGGAAAGACCCTGATCAGACTTGGCTCGCCTCTTTCTAGGAGGGGCCACAGGGACTGCAGCCTCAGTCTGGCGCTTTGAGCGCCTGGGTGGAGCCTCCTGCCCAGAAGGTGGGAGGTTACTGCTGAGCTCGGGGCAGAACTGGGCCAGCCGAGCCACTCGTACAGAACGAGGCATGAAGCTGCAGTTCATGCAGGGTTTCTCCGACAGGGCCTCCACCAGATGGTCATGTCCAAGGCAGGCAGGACACAGCTCGTGACCGTCATCCGCCTGGAGCATGGCCCCACAATCTGTACAGCAGTGAGAGCCGTCCATACTCCCTACTGTAGGCAGTTTACTCAAGTGTAAGACGAAGGAGGCCAAAATTGAGAGAGTGTGCGCAGACGCTAGCCTTCACCAATAGAGAACAAGGTTGGTGAAAAATGAATTGGGAGAGGGTGTGTTGACGCTAGCCTTCACCAGTGGAAATGAATTGGGAGAGGGTGCACAGACGCTAGCCTTCACCAATAGAAGCGAATTGGGAGAGGGTGCGTAAACGCTAGCCTTCACCAACAGAAGCAAATTGGGAGAGGGTGCGTAAACGCGAGCCTTCACCAACAGAAGCGAATTGGGAGAGGGTGCGTAAACGCGAGCCTCCACCAAAAGAAGCAAATTGGGAGAGGGTGCGTAAACGCTAGCCTCCACCAATATAAACCAAGGCCAAAAATCCAAGAGACTAGCACAGCTAGCTTAGCCCAACAGAGTATGAGGTTGATGAAAAGTGAATCGGGCAAAAAAAATGAATTGGGAGAGGGTGCGCAAATGCTAGCCGTCACCAATAAAAACAAAGGCCAAGAAACCGAAAGAGACTAGCACTGCTAGCTCAGCCCAACCGTGTATGAGGTTCGCAAAAGTGAACTGGGAGAGGGTGCGTACTCTAGCCGTCACCAATAGAAAACAAGACCAAATCTCAAGAAGACTAGCACTGCTGGCTCAGCCCAACCGTCTATGAGGTTGACGCGTTTATGAATAGTTTATGGAAGGAGCGTGAACACTCGCCTTCCCAAATTAAACAAGACCAGAACACAGCTGGCTACACAATAAACCTCGGTAGAAGTACCCACGTGTCGATCTCACTTGGAAATTGCCTCCTAAAGCGGACGGAGCCACACCAATGGCAACAAACCGCAGTCAAGGCAAAGTAAAGACTACTTACGTGACCCACACGGTAGCCTCACTGTAGCCTCTCCGAGGGCGGACGGAGCCGCTGCGAGCGGCGGAGCCGCGAATCAGCAAAAGTTACTCACCAGTGTTGAATCACATTAGCAATGCTGTGATTTCGGAGAGGGGCGAAGCCACCGTAGCCCAATAAAATACCTCGATAAAGGTTAAACCGTCGCGACCCTCGGAGGGTGAACACACTGCTCCGGCCAACAGGCAGTCGGGCCTCCAGCGACGGCGAGAAAGAAAAGCCAAAGGCCTGTAGCCTTGGATCGAACGCGCAAGAGAAGAAAAATAGGACTGAATTACGGATAACGCTAGGCTATATAGCCTCTGATTGCTTATCCGGTCACACCTGTGTGACGTCGTTGATATAATTACTCGAACAGCACATGCACGAAGGGAACATTCAGTGCTTTCAGCACCGCCCTCTGGCGGTCAGCCGGGATTCATAGAACCGTAGTTACATTCATAGCTTTCATTTATAGCTATGCTCACAAAACTGACCAACCATAATAAAGGTTTCTATAAACAAAATTGATCATTAAACACAATTTGCACATGAATACCACATACTGCACATTATATGCCCTTTGGAAAAAAATTGTACAGCAATCTATAGCAATGGCCTGGAAGAGCAAAGACCTTGTATAACATATGACCTTGTGTTTTTCTTGAGCAGATCAGAAGTTAAGGGCGGAACAAGAGAAAGTTTACAAATGTAAGGAGACTATCATAATACATCTGCCTCTTGACGGGTGCATAAAAACAGGTTTAAAGTCTTCTCTGGAATCTTGTTCCTCACATTTAAGCTCAAAACAACTCACCAGCAATGAAGAATGTCACAAAGTTGTCCAACATAAACTCCTTGTCTTCTTCAGTCATGCTTTCTTCTGTTGCAACAGAAGGGGCAGGTCAGTGATTTTACACAGTTATCTCAAATGCTATAATAAGAATTTCACAAAAACAATGCTAAAATGTGTAAATTAATCCATCAACTACAGGTGCTGGTCATAAAATTAGAATATCATGATAACGTTGCTTTATTTCAGTAATTCCATCCAAAAAGTGAAACTTGTATATTATATTCATTCATTACACACAGACTGATATATTTCAAATGTTTATTTCTTTTAATGATGATGATTATAACTGACAACTAATGAAAACCCCAAATGCTGTATCTTGACAGTTGTCCAAAAGACAACCACTGAAAACCTTGCACAAGGAGGGCAAAACACAAAAGGTCATTGCTAAAGTGACTGGCTGTTCACAGAGCTCTGTGTCCAAACACATTATTAGAGAGGCAAAGGGATGGAAAAATGTGGTAGAAAAAAGTGTACAAGCAATAGGGATAACCACACCCTGGAGAAGACGGTGAAACAAAACCTATTCCAAAATGTGGGAGGGGGGGATTCACAAAGAGTGGACTGCAGCTGGAGTCAGTACTTCAAGAACCACCATGCACAGACAAATGCAAGACATGGGTTTCAACTGTCACATTCCTTGTGTCAAGCCATTCTTGAACAAGAGACAGCATCAGAAGCGTCTCGCCTGGGGCTACTGCTGAGTGGTCCAAAGTCATGTTCTCTGTTGAAAGTAAATTTTACATTTCCTTTGGAAATCAAGGTCCCAGAGTCTGGAGGAAGAGAAGACATGCACATAATCCATGTTGCTTGAGGTCCAGTGTCAAGTTTCCACAGCCGGTGATGGTTTGGGGTTCATGTCATCTGCTGGTGTTGGTCCACTGTGTTTTCTGAGGTCAAAGGTCAACACAGCCCTCTACCAGGAAGTTTTAGAGCACTTCATGCTTCCTGCTGCTGACTAACTTTATGCAGATTTCATTTTCAATGGAACTTGGCACCTGAACACAGTGCCAAAGCTACTTAAGGACCATGGTTTCCCTGTTCTTAATTGGCCAGCAAACACGCCTGACCTTAACCCCATAGAAAATCTATGGAGCATTGTGAGGAGGAAGAGGTGATACACCAGACCTAACAAATCAGAAGAGCTGAACCTGGGCTCTCATAACACCTGAGCAGTGCCACAGACTAATCGACTCCATGCCACACTGCAGTAATCCAGGCAAAATGAGCCCCAACTAAGTATTGAGCGCTGTACATGCTTATACTTTTCATAGTCATACTTTTCAGTTGGCCAACATTTCTAAAAATCATTTTTTAATTGGTCTTAAGTAATATAATTTTCTGAGCGACTGAATTTGGAGTTTTCATAAGTTGTCAGTTATAATTGTCAACATTAAAAGGAATAAGCTTTTGAAATATATCGGTCTGTGGGTAATGAATGAATATAATATACAAGTTTCATTTTTTGAACGGCCTTACTGAAATAAATCAACTTTTTTTTAATGACATTCTAATTGTATGTTAGAGCAGTTTGTGAAACCTGTTTTTACCAGCTGCGCGCTGTGTAACACAAGTACCGGTAACAGAAAATTACATGTTTTAGTATAACCTGCGTCAGCAGCTTTGATGATCTGCGTGAGGATGTCGTTGGGGACATCATCGCCATTCTGCATGGCGGTCCTTCTCTCCTGGAGCACCTTATCTCCAGTTGTTCGCAGCAGACGACATGCCTCCCTCGCTTCTCTAACGAAGCGTCTGTTCATAGGATTGTACTGGAATAGGCAGACTTGAGATGTCAAACAGCCGACTGCTCATAAGGTTTTTACGGGACACGTTCCAAATTAAACTAAAGAATTACCTCAAATGTAAAATCTCTAATATAGTACCCCATCGCACTTAGACAAGTTTCAATGGCTTTCGGGAAAGGTGAGCTATTTGTCAGTAGGTCTAAATCCATGCCAAAAGCAACCTGTAAAATATTGCATAAACATACATATTTATCTATTAGTACAGTACTATAACGGAGTGGTCCCCAACTCTTGTCCTTGAGGAACACCATCCTGCATGTTTTTGTTGTTTCCCTGCTTTGACACACCTGATTTTAATGAATGAGTGATTAACAGGCTTCTGCAAAATTTGAGGAAGTACCGGTACTTAAATGACTGAATCAGGTGTGCTGGAGCAGGGAAACAACTAAAATGTGCAGGATAATTTTCCTCAAGGACCAGGGTTGGGAACTACTTCCATCCTGAACAATAAAGTTGGTGCTTTTATTGCTTTTTCTTCACTTTTATTTGTTGAGTCAAGAACTAAGTTACCTTAGCAATCACATCAAGTGTAACACAATTGACAAGGTGCAGCATTTTGGCTTCAGTGTTATTATCAGCTGCATCTGAAAGTTTGTCCATCAGTCTCTCTGCTCTCTCATTAAAGGTCCCAATTAGACCTCTCAAATACCTGGAAGGAATGATAGTGTCAAGAGCAAAAAATCCTCACATCCAAGGGATACCACCAAGTCTCACAGTTATACTGTAGGTTAATTGGACAATGCTGCAAAAAAAGACTAAGGAAACAGTCTGAGGTGATCCTGGCCAAATGTCCTGATGCATGCTCAATAATCCAGGTACATAAATCTAACAAGGTTGAATCAGGTCCTCTGGGCGGACTCTTCTGTGTTGAGAAGAAACATGTCAACGAAGAAGAATCCATTGAGAGGACCTGATTCAACCTTGTAAGACTAGGAAAAGAGAAGAAATTGATGACAGCAAATAAAAAAAATAAAAACTAAATATATTTTTAAAAAATAATGACTGGAAACTGATTAACTCACAAAGTGCTGAAGGCAGGGTCCATGATCCGGCGCTGTTTATACCACACTGCATGATCCTGTACTGTTACCAGACCATTGCCAAAAAACCTGCATAAGAAACAGGTGAAAATTTCTCAAAAATACGTTGGTAAATTATTTTTAATTCAGCTGGAACTAAAAAAAATAATTTGATGCTGCAGTATTTAGTCAACTTCTGTCACTTTATAAACCTATCAAATGAAAATATCAAGAGGACTATGGTCTGTTCTTTATTAATCCCTCTGTGGGTTGTCACTCGTTTTTTACATGAAATACAAAGTTCAGCTTTTTTCTGCATAGTTGTTACTAGCAGTTGGCATCAAACCTGCAGAAGATGTAGGTCTAAACAATCTCAATTTTGGAGAATCGGAAACAAATCTCAGAAAGCAGTTACGCTGCCTGGTAAGATTACCAAGTGCATTTTTGAAAACATTCATCCACCTTCTTCTTATTTATGGTCACAGAGGCAACAGATCCAGGAAGGAAACTCAGACATCTGCTCCAGCTCCTCCTGAATGATCCCAAACCATTTCCAGGGCAGAGAGGAAATTTCAACAAGTATTGGGTCTGCCCTGGAGTCTCCTCCCAGTGAGACAAGCACAGAACACCTCCAGAGGGATGTGCATAGAGGAATCCTAATAAGATGCCCAAAACACCTCAGCTGACACCTTTAGCTACAGAGAAGCAGCGGCTCTACTCCAAGCTACCCCTGGATGACGGAGCTCCTCGTCTTATCGCACCTAACAAAGGACACTCATTTCAGCAGCTTGTGTCCAGGATCTCGTTTCCATCATGATTCATACCTTTTGGACCACAGGTGAGAATTGAACTGTTGACTTGACTAGTAAATTTGGGTGTAACTGGGACCCTGAGTACACAATTTTGTTCCACATCATGTACCGCATGTGACATGAATGGCAATAAACTTGAAATTAAATTGAGAGCTTTTCTTTGTACTCAATTCTTTCTGTATCTTCATGGACCAAAGAAACACCCTCATTACTGCAAACAAGGCCTCAATCTGAGGATCTATCTCCCCCTCCATCGTACCACCTGTTGTGAACAAGACTCCCAGATACTTGAACTCCTCCACTTGAGGCAGAGACTCACCCCCATTCATTCATTCATTCAACCTTTATTAATACAGGTTAGTCTCACTGAATCACGAGGACTCATTTTCAAGAGAGACCTGTTTTCAAAAACCACAGATGAGGTACACACAACATTAAACAGTCACAAAATGCATATACATTGAAAAGTAAATAAAACAGGTGATATAAAGCAAAAAAAAAAAAAAACAAGCTACTTTATAAAACGAGGTAAAATACTACAAACAGGAACACATTTGCATTCATTTCTGCATTGAACTTATCAATTGTTTACAGTCCTTCAGTGAGGTCAAAGACGATAAATTCAGATCTTTTTGCGAGGTGTTCCAGGTTACAGGAGCAGAGTAAGAGAAGGCCCTTTTGCCAAATTCAATCCGCACTGAGGGTACACTGCAGGTAATGATGTCTGGAGAGCGCATGCTGTAGCTGCACTGACGACGTGACATGTAGGAGATGTATGAAAGCAGCAGATCAAGGAGTTTTTTAAAAAGATGAAATGTACCAGTGTGGGAGTCTGCGTGAAGTTAATGATGACCAACTGACCAATGAGTACAGATTACAATGGGTATGGTAGTTACAACCAGTTATGAATCTTAGCCCGCCATGGTAGACAGCATCAAACATCTGCAGAGTGCTTGCAGGAGCATTCATGTAAATAATATTACCATAGTTAATGGCTGGAGAGAAAGTGTCAGATACAAGGTGTTTCCTGGCATTCAGAGTTAAACACGATTTATTTCTGAAAAAGAAACCCACTTTTAATTACAATTTCTTTGTCAAGTTTTTGAAATGAGGCTTCAAAGCGAGATGTGCATCAACCAAGATTTCCAAGTATTTGTAAGAATCGCCAAACTCAATAGGACCACCATTTGTAGATAAAATAGAATGAAGGACTGCTGGTACCAACTTCCTGTTTGAAAACAACATCCCTTTGTTTGTATCAGCATTTAGCACCAGTTTGAGATGGAACAAATCTGCCTGGATGACAGTGAATGCAGACTGTAAAAGCTGGAAGACCTTAGCAACTGATTTAGCTCGACAGTAAACAACTGTGTCATCAGCATAGAAATGTAAGGATGCATAAAGAATGATCTGAAATACATTACTTATGTAGATTGTAAAGAAAGTGGGTCCTAAGACTGAGCTTTGTGGTACACCATTGTTGACAGTTAAATAACTGGGAAAAGTACCATTGTGTTGAACACATTGCCTCCAGTCTGAGAGATAATTAGAAAACCAACTGATAGTATGATCTGAGAAACCTATGTCTGAGGGCTTATGGCTTAAGATGCTGTGACCTACAGTGTCAAAGGCTTTAGACAAATCTATATAAAGTGCAGCACAGTAATCCTTAGCATCCACTGCTTAACCAACATTGTTAAAACCTTCAATGAAGCGGTCTTTGCGCTGTGTTGTTTCCTGAGGCCTGCTTGATGGGCAGGAAATTCTGTACTTCTTGGCTTGAGTAGTTATACATTTTTCCAAAACCTTAGCTAGAATACAGAGTTTGGAGACTGGTTGATAATTGTTCAGCATATTGGAGTCTCCTCCCTTCAATAATGGTAGAAAGAAAATCTGTTTTCCAAGCAGTTGGAACAGTTTTTTGGCATATGCTCCCCCAACTCAGTGGGAGCATGCCACCTTTTACCAGTTGAGCACTGTGGCCTCGAACTTGGAAGGAGCTGACTCTCATCATAGCTGCTTCACACTTAGCTGCAAACTGTCCCAGTGCACACTGAAGGTCATGGCACAATAACGCTAACAGAACCATATCATCCACAAAAGGCAGAGACAAGTCCCTAAGGTTACCAAATTAGACACTCTTCTCTCCATGACTAGGCTTTGAGATCCTGTCCATGAGAACTACAAACAGGATCAGAAGGGACGGCCCCGACAGGGTCCAACCCACACTGGGAAAGAACTTGACTTTATGCTGAGGATACAAACTCAACTTTTGCTTTAAATACACAAGGACTGGGAATGTTTTACTAAAAGATGCTCTGGCATCCCATATTGTTGTAATTGGCTCTTTGCATTGAACCCATCCACCACCAGGTGATATGGCAGGGAGCAGTTGGGGATATGATGTGCTGCTCAGGGACACCACGAGATGTGCAATGACTGGGGATTGAGCCTCGGACTTGTGGGTCCTGAGTCGGTTGCCCTGCCTCTACACCAGGGGTCACCAACGTGGTGCCTGCGGGCACCTTGTCGCTGAAGGTAAGATACTGGTAACAACTTCACATAAGCTAACAACAAAAAAAAATATGAACTAGTTCTTTGTTTAGTAATACTGAAGTCTGACAGCTACCTTTGACCAAACAAGTTGTAGAGTCTCTTGTAGACGAACTTGTCCTTGGGGTACTTTGGAGACAACAGGATTTCCTGAAACAAGAACCACAGTGACATCAAAGTCCATGCTCAATAATCCAGGTATAAAATCCAACAATTTTCAGTCAGCTCATCTGGACGGTTTCTTTTTTTGTGCTGAGACGTTTCGCCTTCCATCCAGAAGGCTTCATCAGTCTGAGGAAACGCCAAACAAAACTGCTTCTCCCCCAACAGCTTACTCCAAAGTGAAAATAAAACAGATAGCTCCGGAGACCATCATAGCGGAGCATACCCTCTCCTCCGGTGCCCGCCCTCTCCCTTGTCGACAGTCATGTAAGCGGTTGGGGGAGAAGCAGTTTTGTTTGGCTTCCTCAAGACTGATGAAGCCTTCTGGATGGAAGACAAAACGTCTCAGCACAAAAAAGACCGTCCAGATGATCTGACTGAAAATCGTTGCACTAAACAGTGACAGATAGAAGCAGTTAGCACTAAAGAAGTGGGACTATTTTATTTGGAAAACCTTGAACTTTGCTTCTAAACATTGTGTGAATAGAGTGACATCATCACACTCTAAGTTGAACATTTCATTATAAAATGGTTCAAATTGATATAAATGCAAACTGTAACTGTGTAAAAACTATTAAAGATGGGGATGCAAGTTCAGTCATATTAATCCCAACTTTCAATGGCCCCTTTGAAAGATGTTTTTCTGTTTGAGGGTTGGGATTTCTCATTTGGTCGACCATAATCCTTTTGTTATAAATGAGATATTTTCCACCTTTTTATGTGAAGTTTGACTACAATGTATGCTCTATGCTGTCAGAGGTATAGCACACTATGCTAAATCGAGCTGACTTTTAATGCATTTTGTGCATTTGTTTTCCTAAAGCTACAGAACTAACAAACCAAAATGGTGACAAATACAGAAAAATTAAACATAGGAACCATATTGCACATTAGTAAACATAATTTACTAAAATGAAAGAAAATTTATCCTATCAGTTTTTTTTAATTATTATTATTTTCTACATTTGGCACTTTCAGGGCTCTATACCCATCACAACACTAGAGCGTCAGAACTCTTTGCAGGACACTGTGCACTTTACACAGTTGTAACATGCGTTTACCTTAGTTGCCTCTGGACAGGTCACACACACGAAAACATAATGCAGAATATTTAACCTGTAAACTGAGCCGTAAGTCTCCGACCTGTAAATGACACATTACATAATTTTATCAAACAATAACATCTGCACGCACAAAATCCGAAGTTTGACTAGCAAATTATACTAGAATGTATTTTTACGTTTTCTTAAGATAAAACACATGCACACGGCGCTGAAAAATAGCTAAGTCTTTATTAACAAGTTGTATACATTATACATTATCTAAAAAAAAAAAAAAAAAATTACGTAATAAAAGCTATTATTTTTAATCTAGCGCAAATTGTTCACTTACCATTCAATTATCTTGTCGTGCACAAGTTCGTCATTTTTCATGATCCTCTTTAACGTCGCAGAGTGACCCATCAAAAAACTTTACGAGAAGAAAATGCGTCACAATTATTACACCGCCCCAGACAAACTGATTAAACTTTCCTTATTTTACCTGTCTCTCGCAGGTCCAGGTATGTGGTCATATTTCAGGTGAATGTATTTAATATACAGGCAGTAAACGAGAAGTGCGACAACAAGAAGAAAAAGTGCGATTAAAAGCGCCTTTGCAGCCAAACTCCAAAGAAAAAGCAAAACTGCCATTTTGATGAGTGCGATACAGCAGCAGCAGCTGTATGGCAAGCTGTTGTATCATGTACTCAAGCCACCTCTCTGCACAGCATAGGGCTGGAGCTTATTCCACTCTGGAGTTGCATGATGAGAAGTGCCGAGCTGGTATTGACAGTGCAATCTAGACATGCATTACTTCAAGTCAAATTCAAAAATACTTTATTAATCCCAAAGGAAAATTAAATGTTGTAACTCTTTATCCTCTTTAAGAGATGTTATAGATACTGATGACTGTAAGCAGGAAGGATCTCTTTAAAAGGTCACAGCAGTTCTGAAGAAACTGGCCGCAGATACAATCCAATCCATCGATCCAGACTTGGCTGGCCTCTCGGTTCCCCCAGGCTGCAGGACCGCCCGAATGCTGGGCCACTCTCCCCAGCAGCCTGCCGAGCTCCTTGTCGGCTGCAGGTGTCAGGGGACAATCCCGATCCTTCTGCTATCATGAGCCACGTTTCTGCCATTTCCAGCATCTCAGTGGTCAGGCACTCAATCAGTCAATCAATCAAACTTTATTTATAGAGCCCTTTCCAACAGTCAAAAGGTGCACAAAGTGCTGAACAATGCAGAAGTATTTATTTATTTATTCATTTTATAATAATGAAATGCATACCAATTAACATATATGTAATTAGAAAACAAAATATAAAATAAAAGGTAGCAGATGAAGAAAAAAATCTTATTAAATCTGCTCCTTATTTATCTAATAAACAATTCAAACAAACATTTCCTGTAAATAACAAAACAAG
>JAVCKU010134669.1:0-12130 GCA_032273985.1 Hypsolebias coamazonicus
TCTGTGTCCCCTTGTCCATCACATGTCCTCATTTGATCTATTGTGTCCATTCAGCCTCTGAATTTTATTTTTTTTCGTGTTTGGATGAAGGGATGAAACTGAAACTAGGCAAGAAAAACAAAACGGCAAAACTAAAATCACTGTCCAGAGTAAGATTTAGGAAAAGAGACAAAACATGTAGGTGCAGATTGAAACAAACAAACAAAACAAAACAATAACCACAGATGTAGAAAAGAAAGAACGATAAAAACTCCCAACCAGTCACCAGTCAACTCTGTCTTTTATCTTTCTGTCCAGCAAAAACCAGATCCTTCTCTCCAACGCAAAGCCAAGGACCGACAAAGACACATTGTGCAAAGACAGACATTTTCACTGTCTGCCCTCCACACACACACACACACACACGTTTGGCTTTCTATCTTTACAGGGACTTTGCATTGATTTCCATTAATTTTTCATTAATTTATAGCCTAACCCTGACCCTTATCCTAAACCTCATTACCAGTACACACCTAACCCTAAATCTAACTCATCCTTAATTCACACCTTAGTCCTAAACCTGACCCCTAACCCACCAACGACACTTGAACCTTATGAGGACCGGGCTTTGGTCCCCACAGAGCAGTTGGTCCTCACAATGTTAGCATGTGTTGAAAAATGGGCCTCACAAAGTAACATAAACAAGTACACACACACCTTTTCTTTACACACATATCCAGTGTACACACTGGTTTCAGAGGCCTGACTCAGTCAACACCAGCGATAAAACTTCATCAGATTTCTCTCAGCTGAGATTCTGGCGTGGAGCCACTGATTGACAGTTTACAGGAGACTCGAGCCGTCTGTCTCCAGAACACTGAAGGCTTAGGAGGTTTCTTATTATTTACATTATTATTCTGTACTAACTACTTGTGCTATTTTAGTACATGAATCAAAAAGTTCAGCTCCTGTAGGAGATGAGCGCTGTGACATTTGTTTTTTTGTAACTTTATGAAATATTAACGTCCATTTAAAAAGGTTTTCCTCCTAAAACACGTTGAGGTTCCTTGCAATAAAAAAAACAGATCTCAGCATATACTTTATTTTTATTTTATTATAGTTTTTAGCTACTTTTCTGCTACTTTTTGCTTTTAGCTAGCCTTTTGCTATCATGCATTCTAGCTAATCTTTGGAAACTTTTAGGTACTTTTTTTTTACTTTTAGCTAGCATTTAGTTACTTTTAATGTTCAGTCAGTTTCAGAGTACTTTAAGCTATTTGTGCTTTAAGCAAATCTTTTGAACCTTTAGCTATAATTTTGTTAGCTTTACCCTTTAGCTAGCCTTTTGCCATAATGTATTCTAGCTAATCTTTGGGAACTTTTAGGTAACTATTTTACTTTTAGCTAGCATTTAGTTACTTTTAATGTTTAGTCAGTTTCAGAGTACTTTAAGCTATTTGTGTTTTAAGCAAATCTTTTAAAACCTTTAGCTATAATTTTGTTAGCTTTACCTTTTAGCTAGCCTTTTGCTGTAATGTATTCTAGCTAGTTTTTGGAAACTTGTAGGTACCTTTTTTACTTTTAGCTGGCATTTAGTTATTTTTAATGTTTAGTCAGTTTCAGAGTAAGTTAAGCTACTGTAAACAACTCTTTTAAAAGCTTTAGCTGTAATTTTGTTAGCTTTACCTTTTAGCTAGCCTTTTGCTATAATGTATTCTAGCTAGTTTTTGGAAACTTTTAGGTACCTTTTTTAATTTTAGCTAGCATTTAGTTACTTTTAATATAGTCAGTTTCAGAGTATGTTAAGCTACTGTATTTGTGCTTTAAGCAACTCTTTTGAAACCTTTAGCTATAATTTTGTTAGCTTTACCTTTTAACTAGCCTTTTGCTATAATTTATTCTAGCTAGTCTTTAGAAACTTTTAGGTACCTTTTTTTGTTTTAGTGATTAGCTAGCATTTCATTACTTTTAATGTTTAGTCAGTTTCAGAGTACTTTAAGCTATATTTGTGCTTTAACACCTATAGCTATATATTTTTTACGTTTTAGCTAGCCTTTTGAAAGCTCTAGGTAACATTTTTCTAACCTCATGCTACACATAACTTTTAGCTACCCATTTGCTACATTCATCTGTTGGCTGGGCTTTCGCTATATTTATCTTTTAGTCAACCTTTTGCTGCTTATGCTAGCTAGCCTTTTGAAACCTAGGTAGCTCTTTGCTCCTTTTGCCTAGCTTTTAGTTATTATCAGTTTCTAGCTAGCATTTTGATAAGGGGGCGTGGTGGCACAGAGGTTGGATAAGGTGAGCCTGTGATCGGAAGCAGTGTTGCCAAGTCCGCTTATTGCAAGCGAGTTTAGGCTTGTTTTTTTCTAAAGTCTCTTGTAAATCTTGTGAGTCGCGGGTTGAGGGTTTTTGGGCTTGTTTTTGAACGTGAAGTTGCTTATTTGGGCTTGTCTTTATTTCCGAGTGAAACTAGTTGATTATCTCCCAGCTCCGAACAATAAAGCAAAAGACGAGTGGCAGTAGGTAGTTCGTCTCTTCCTCGCCCCCGTTTCCTTTTCATTGCTCCCGCCCAAGTTGGCGAGGCGACAGGCGCACACCCAAACAAACATTCATACTGTGGTCGACCACTAGGGGGCTCCACTCAACGCAGATGTCCGAAACAATATGATTTACATATTTGTTAGATATGCAAAAAAAAATTAAATAAGAGCTTAAAAGTATGTTATTAAAAATGTTTATCATAATTTAGCTGTTTACGCGTAACGTCATAATAAACGTAATACTGTTTAAAAACGGCCTCTGTTTTACACAATGTGGTGGGTTGCCAGTGGGGCTTTTTTTGTCTTGTTTTCATGGAGCTGGTTGCTTGTTTCTATCGTGAGACCTGGCAACACTGATTGGAATGTTTCCGGTTAAACCCTGCGGACCGACAGCATCGAAGGTATGAGTGGGAAAGGTGAGGCACCCACACCTGCCTCCACCCTCATCCTCCACCCCCACCATCTGCTCCCCGGACGCCCAAAATGGCAGCCCTCTGCTCCACAGAGGGCTGTGGTAGCTCGGTGGTCTGTGGTTGTGTCAGGAAGGACATCCGGATTAAAAACAATTGCCAAGTCTTTGTGCGACTGTGGTGACCCCTGAGGAAGGGAGTAGCCGGAATCAGAAAGAAGCTGGCATTTTGATGCTTTTATTTTGAAGTAGCTGTTGATTGTTTTCACTTGTTTTTTTGCTTTTAGCAAAATATTTGATACTTTCTCGCTCATTTCCCCTACTTTTTGATTTGAGCTTATCTTACAATAGTTTTAGCTAGATTTATTTGCTTTCTGATTAGCCTTTTAGCTAGTGTCTCACTACTAATGGCATTTAGCTACCCTTTTGTTACATTTGGCTTTTATCTAGCCTTTTGCTCTCTGTAGCTTTTAATCAGTCTTTTGCTACCTTATGCCTTTAGTTTGCCCTCAAGAAAATTTACCTTGTCGTTTACTCCTTTCACTTAGCATTTTGCTGCTTTTAGTAAGTGTTTTGCTTTATCAGCTCAGGTGTAGCTACTCCAGTAAATCTCAGCTGTCACTCACATTTTCTCTCGTTTTTGGAGAAAACACATGACTAAAAAAAGTTTGATTTACAGTCACTGCGGTCGCTTTGATCGTTTAAGCTACAGTTAGTTTTCAGTTGAGCTCTTTTACTCATTCTAATAAATTGTTGCTCAAGAAGGAGTTATTTATTTTGTTTTTGTTATTTGAAGATTATTATTGTTTGAATCAATTTTTTTTGTAAAAAGGGGCAGATATTATAAGATTTTTTCTTCTTTCTGCTGCTTTCTATTTTATTTGTGACTGTATTTCTTATTTTATATTGAATTGTTTTGTTGTGTTAAAAATGAATAGACTTATAAATAAATAAAAAACAATAGCCTATTATGTGTTTTTCTGCTTCTAATGCTGATTTTACTGTTCATATTATCTTACACTGCCATCTAGTGGCAGCACCGAAACAGCACTTTTATTATATTTGTGTGCAACAGGAATGTGGATGGACTAGTTTTAGCTGAGTTGGAAAGGTGTATAACACAGGGTGTAGCCTTTTATTGCACACATACCAACCACAGCTTTATTTATTTAGACATGAGTCGTGGTCAAATCACGGTGCAGCGGTGATGGACTCTGAACCCAAGTTTCAGAAATTATGTGACCCCCAAGCACTATATGTTGGTGGACATTTGAAGAAAAGCTGGTCTGGTACAACTACACGGAGATAAATGTTTCATTTTGTTTCATACAGTGCACTTTACTGTAATGCACTTGTATAACAGCCAAAACAGTCCAGCATCTCCCTCTTGTGGGTCAGAAACATCATTGATGATGGCAGTTCTATCCATCCATCCATTATCTTTACCCGCTTCTTCCTTTCTGGGTCACGGGGGTCACTGGAGCCAATATCACTGTGAGAGAGGTGGGGGACACCCTAGACAGGTCTCCAGTCCATAGAAACAAATGAGACAACCATTCACTCTCTCAATCACACCTATGGACAATTTAAAGATACCAGCCTGTTTTTTGCAGGTGCTCAAGCACCCCTAAATTTTAATTCAGCACCCCTGAAAAAAAAAAAAAAGGATTTTGTAAGGAAACTCAGTTCTTAAACCTTAGATTCACCAAAATGTTGAATTCATTTGGAATAAACGATGACAGTCTTAAACGGGTCAGCAAAATCTGAATTTTTTTTTGTGTGCATGTGTCAGATCCTCAACGCCACCTGTCAATCAATCCAGAAGGCTCGTCAGCAACTGACCAATTGGCAACCTCAGTTTTTCCTGAAGGTAAACGCCCCTTAACTTCAGGAGCTCCGCCCCCTTTCCCTCCGACAACATGGTTGTGTTTTGCATTGTTAATGCTTTGTGATCAGATGGATTTCATGAAAAATCATCAGGAAAAAAAAGGTTTACCTTGACAGTTTAGAGCAGCGGAGGGCAACATATTTTCCCCAGGGGCCAAATAAAGATATTTAAATTAATCAAAACGCCACATAGAGGATTGGAAAATTAATTTTCTTTAACACTGATAATCTGGAAGACCTTTTGGGGCTTTTTTGTTGTTGTTGTAGCATAGTTAGCATGCTTGATAAAAGTATGCGTCTCTGATACTCTAGGAATATAAGACTTATTTTCTGTAAACTTAATGTATTTGTTTGTCTAAATATGAAAAAAAAAGTAAATTTTTGTTTTATGGAGTAAGGTTGAGTGTAGATCTGGAAACACACCTTTAAAAGAAGTTTTAGCCTATCTTAAGCTAAAGGTTTCCTGTGTATTTGTCCAAGATGTGTAATTTTATTGTCTGTAGGTTTACAAAGTAGTTTAAAAAGATGCTAGTTTTCATCAACTTATTTAAATATAGGACATTGGGGGCCAGAAATGTGGTCCCAAGGGCCACTTTCAGCCCTCGGGCCATATGTTGCCCATATGTAGTTTAGAGGGTGCAATACAGTTTATTCCATTTCCAAAACCTAAACAGAGTTTGGAAAAATGTAAAAGCCTGATAAAGGATAAGTAGCTTAGGGATAAAGAGGAAGTACCACATGTTCATCTGTACGAAGGTAACGGCAAGTAAATCCTCCATTTTTTTTTGGGGGGGGGGGGGGTCAGAATTGTATGCTTAATGGTTAAATTAAAGGTTAATGCTTAATTCTGCTTTGCTTTGTGTGTTTTATATGTATATGTTGTTTACTATGATCCTTGAAAAGTCCTATTTGTGACTGTATTACTTGTTTATGGCCACACCACCCTGAACTTGCCTGATCTTGTCTGACCTCAGAAGCTAAGCAGGGTTGGACCTGGTTAGTACTTGGATGGGAGACCACCTGGGAACATTAGCACTTCTTACAAACGACACCAGGAGGAGCGTTGCTCAACGTCAAGAGCCATTCTCAGGTACTGGTGGCTAAGCGCCCCTAAATGTCAGATCCTAGACTCGCCCCTGGTTGCCAATCAGGCTGACATGCATGTTTTGTGTCTGTGGGAAGAAATCGGGGAAAACCAACTCACACACAGAGAAAACATGCAAACGCCATCCAGAAAGGTCAGGCGACCGTCCCGCGGACTCCGTGGTAGCATCACGGAGCCACCTTGCCACCAATAGGGAACACTTGATTCTTTTAATTGTTTTTTTCATTTCAAAGCTTTGTTTTAGTGGTGACGTACGTCATGATGTAAACAATAGATGTGTGAACTTTACATCTAGCAGTATGTCAAACAAATGTCACAAAGTAAACCGAAAGGTCGAAAGATTTCTTGGAAATTAAAACATGAAACATAAACAGTTCCGTGGTGAGTTATTTCATCTGAAAACATCAGAGCTTGTTGTTTTCTTTGAGAATTTTGTTTACTGTATTATTATTTTATATGTGCGCATGATAGAATGTTCCAGCCGCCGTGTGTAGAAGTGTGTGTTGTTCTGTCTGTGCTTACTCGACTGTAAGTTTCAGACGTGCTCACTGAATAATTCAGGTTTTATGTCTTGTTGCCATGGCTGTCTGTACACACACACATATTTACACATTAATATGAAAAGGTTGACACACACACATTCTCCCCCTGTACTTATTGAATTCTTATTAAAACTTTAGTTTTCAGCTGCCTGTCCAGGGTGTGTGTGTGCGAGGTGGGGGTTTGTGGTATACATAGTCCCTGCAGGTCCAGTACAATGAAGTGACTGTGGAGAAATGCAACTGGTTTCCAAGAGCTTTATCTTTAGATCAGTGCCGCCATCGCCTGCTGATGAATCACAAAGTTCAATTTCTAACCAAACACTAAAAACTAGAAAATCCTGTTGCTCCCGCTGCTTCTTACTTGTGGCATGGATTGAAGTCAAAGAACGGAAACTCTGTTTATGTTACGCAAATATTTGGAAGGCATTTTGTGTGTCTGTTTGTGTGTACAGGATTATATTTAGATAAAGTGTGTTGTACGCATAAACCACTTGAAGCATTTCAAAGAAGCTCTCAGAAGTGATTGGATGTACATCAACAACTGATTAACGCTCTGAGTCAACTCAATTCAAAATCCCTGTCGCAGCTGGTTAACCTTAGCAATGGCTAAAACACAGTAAATTTTTTTTTTTTTTTTACAGAAATTGAGCCAAAGTTTGACGGGGTAGTAAATGAGGATCATCCACAATACCTAGCACCACACAATGTTGCAACATCTGGCATTAACATTTGGAGTCAGTCCTGTTTGGACAACAATTAATGAAAGTAGCAGAAAGTAATCATTAGATGGACTTTCACAATCGGTTGACTTTTGGAGTCAGACTAATTTAAATTGTCCACCACAGCTAATTAATCATACAAAATACATTTAAAAAGATCATAACTCTTCATTTATTACACGGTTTTAAACATTTGGCATACAAATGGCAGGCAATACACATTATTCAAGGAATGCTATTAATTAGCATTAACCATTACAGATGGTGAGTGATTCCATCCATGTTGACTAATGTTTTCAGAGTTCTGGAGTCGGGTCGTGGACAGCAGGTTAAGCAGGGAGGCCCAGACACCTCTTTCCACAGCCACCTCTTCCAGCTCTTCTGGAAGAACACCAGGGCATTCCTGGGCCAGATAAAAGACTGTCAGTGTGTACTGGGTCTTTTCCAGGGTCTCCTCCCAGTTGGCCATGCTTGAACACCTTCATAAGGTGGTGTCCAGGGAGCATCCTTACCAGATGCATGAACCACCTCAACTGGCTCTTCTAGTTGTGAAGGAGCAGCAGCTCTCCTCCGAGTCTCTGCTGGAAAACTGAACTTCTGACCCAACAAAGTTAGGTCAGGTCCTCTGGACTGTTCCTTTTTGTTGAAACGTTTCGTCTTTAGTCCAAAAGACGTCATCATTCCGAGAAGCCGAAACAAACTCAGTCTTATGAATAGCACCTCCTCATAGTGGATCAACCAGTTTGACGGTGCTCGGGTGGTTGCTGTAGTCCACACGTTTGCCCACCGCCTGCCCCAAACTCTGGAACTAGTCCAAGAAAATCATGGCCAAAGTGGTTCAAAACATCATCTTGAACTTCTCACCCTGTCTCTAAGGGAGAGTCCAGCTACCCAGCAGAGAAAACTCCTTTAGACCATTTGTATCTGCCACCCATTCTTTTGGTCACTACCCAAAGTTTGTGACCATAGGTGAAGATCATAGATCGACCGGTAAACAGAGAGCTTCGCCTTGCAGCTCAGATCCCTCTTCAACACAAAGGACTGGCAGAGTCCCCAATACGATCTCACTCTCCATTCTGCCCTCACTTGTGAACAAACACCCAAGATACAAGTATAATATAGCATTTGTTAAATAGCCTACATGTAATATTCAAGTCAAAATCCTCCTTTGGATTTTGGTGTACCACTCCAAGACTATAGTGACTCTCAAATGGTCACACCTTACAGACACCCCTGATTATCACCTCTGGGGACAACTTCAAGACTCTTCACTTGAACCCTGACATTGTGAACCTATAGAGAACACATCGCATACTTATAGTAACAAGACAAACCTCCATTCGGATGGATGGATTCATTAATGCAAGAATTTCAGAGATCTCTTGCGTTAATACTTGGAGTATGTGTTGTGAACGATCCTTAGCAACTACCACTTCAAATTTTTGTCATTTGTAAAACTGACCAATTTAAAGCCATTTTGCTGTTGTCTAAGGTCAACTACTGTGAACCATTTTAAAGTTGGACTCCATTGCTTAATCTGCTGTAGATGTTTATTAAATTACATGACAGAATACATTCTGAGAGGTTCTTTTAAGTAGGCTACCATAAAGAAACCACAGAATGGGATGAAGATCACTTTTCGCTATACATTTCAGCTCATTGTCTTTCAAACTGATACATTTGTAGCTATTTTTGCATTGATGAAGGTCGTTTAGATGTGGTGGCCATTTTGAATAGGGTTGACTCCAAATGATAGGTTTTTTTTTTTAGATGTGCATTTTGTGTTTTCAAAGTTGGCTGTGGACGCCATCTTGAATCGGGTGGACTTCAAAAGTTTATCAAAGTATTACAGTACTGTACTTTCTGGTAGTTTAATTTAAATCCGTTCAGTGCTTTGTGAGAAACAACAACAAAAAAAGCTGCTAAATTTAATATTTTGAACACATAAGATTAGGAGATGTTGGTTTTGTGAAAATCTAACGGTTGACTTTTAAACTAAGGGGAGGGAGGAAAAAATGGCGGTCTACGTCAGCGGCGCTCGAGCCGAAAGTCGCGCGCATGCGCAGTCGTATAGCATGGGAAACGGAGCTGAGTAGCGAGGGACGTAAGATTTCTCCTTCTTTGTACTCAGTGAAGAGTTGAAGCCCGGCACTGCCTCTACACTCGTCTCCATTTATTTTTTAAATTTTTTTACATAAGTGGGGTTCGACGCAGTAAATAGACCGATAAGCCGGTGACTTTGTCCATTTTCGGTTCGTGGAAAACGGTCAGCCCGACCGTCAGTGTCCCTTTGAGCGAGCGCGAGGCTGGACAACAAAAGCACCGGAGTCGTTCGCCTCAGGGGGGGGGAAGCTTTTTAAGTCGCACACCTTTTGTTTTTATTTATTTTTAATAATAAATTAATAAATAAGTCGAGGAACCGCAGATATTCCCGCTCCATTTCCCCTCTCATACCTCGTGGGGGAACCTTTTTTTTTTTTTTTTAAACCAAGCCGAGCGACCCGCGATGGCCGCTGTAACGAGCCCGGAGACGAGCCCTCAACCCCGGGTGTATTTCCAGACGCCGGCCGGCACCACGGAGGAGCCGGAGACACCGGTTCGGAAGCAGGGACGTGTCACCGTCAAATACGACCGCAAGGAGCTGAGGAAGAGGCTGAACCTGGAGGAGTGGATTATCGACCAGCTAACGGACCTGTACGACTGCGAGGTAAAACAACACCCATCCAAACCGATCGATTATCGCTTATCGATGCTGCTGAAAACATATTTATAAAAGCAGTTTCTCTGTCATTTGCTTCTTTTTTTGGCGGCCTAGCTTGTTGCACTGCTCAAATCATTTACAGACGGTGCCACAATGCATGTAAATAATGGACGCCAACGTTTTATTATAATTTATTTTGTTTATTTCCGTCGGGATGAAGCTCCTCTTCCTCCCCCACAGTTTGGCTAAATGTGGCACATGGTGCTTTTATAGCCTCATTACTACCCAGGCAGCCGGGCTCTTTGTTCTGATTGGCTGAGACGGATTTAAAGCACACCTGAGAGCTATTTTATTAAATTGAGTGGATTTGACAGAAAAAAATGGCCGCCATTAAAAAAAAAATCATTATTTTTGGTTTGTTTTGCTGATAAAATAGAACATAGTAGTTTTTTTCCCCTCAAGCCGTGCACATTTTCTAAAAAAAAAAAAAAAAAGTTTTATAATTTAGGGCACGGGTTTACAACGCTTACAATACAAAGAGACATTTCTGCTCCTTCGCTCACTAAATTAAATGCCACTTTACCACCTCATTTTATCTCTAAATCTTAAAAGTTGGCTGAGTTATAGCCATTTTTGCGTCGGCATTGCCAGTTGGTTGTGGTAGACTATCTTGAATTGGGTTGACTTCAGCTGTAGCCATACATCCAGTGACTCATGAGAGGTTAACAGCTGTTTGTTGAAGACCACTAGGATGGAAACGTGTCGAAAGACAGAGGGAGGAGAGAAAAGTCCAGAGTGTAGGCCTGAGGGTGGCAACTCTAAATCTGAGGACAATAACAGGTAAAGAGCTGGCTGACATGATGCAGAGAAGGAAGGTAGATGTTTTACATCTGCAAGAGACCATGTGGAAGCAGCATTGAGGACTGAGAGATTAAGGCTGAGAGGCCAGACGGAGATGGTTTGGACATGTCCAGAGGAGGGACAGTGGGTATATTGGTAGAAGGACGTTAGGAATGCAGCTGCCAGGAAAAAAGACAAAGAGAAAGTTCAAAAAGTAGTTGTCTGGATGCAGTTAGGGCAGATGTGGAGGACGAGACTACTGAAAAGGTAACAGCTGGAAAGAAGAAGTGCACATCCAGTGAGAAACGTGCGCACAGACACAGAAAAAACCCCAACATCGCCTGCCTTTGGAAATAATTAAAGGAACCGAAGAAGGGTCCCGTTTGTCCCACCTCACATTTTTCTGTCTTTCCTAACGTTTAATCCCAGCCGACGCCGAGTCATGGTCACGGTTCATAAAGGTGACGCTAACAAGGCTCGATAACGGCCCATTCATGCGCGTTGACTTCATAATCCGTTTGCTCGCAGTGCTGACTGGGCGCAACCAACAGCAGCTGCGGCAGCGGCTATCTTTAGACCTCCAAGAGCTCCTCTTCAGACTCTCGGTCCTGGCGACACACGTGGAGCCGTGCGGTTCTTACGCGGCCCGGCGGCAGCTGCGCCGTAGCTGCTGGCGTCAGTACTTTAAGGCTCGTGTCAACACTGAGCTGCCATTGACCCACATTCTAGTCCGAGCACAGGGGGGGAACACGGAGAATTTCTCGCAGTTTGAACGTAAAGGCAAGAAAGGATTGCACTTTTAACTGGGAATGGTGTTTTGATGCAACCAGTAGGAAAGCTTCTCTTCTGATGGTCCGACTGGATTTTATTTACCCCTAAAAGACTTGAAGACACACTGTTGACTCACTATAGCGACTAGCACCACTAGTCCTTTGGCGTCCCAACACTTTTTACATCTGCTTCTCACAAACCAGTTTAACAACATGCAAGCTGTGGTTGATTCACATAAATTCAGTTTCCCACATGACACCAGTTGAAAGCAGGAAGTCGTGACCTCGTCAGCTCTGCTTCTGATTGGGTCTAATACAAGACTCAAAGTGAATGACGGCTGATTAAAAGTGAAGGACAAGGATCCAATTGGTGGCAGCAGTACTGAGGACCGTTTGATATTTTCTGCACAGAGAGGAGGATTGTTACTTTAAAAAGTGCATTTGAGAGTAATTTAATTATTGTCCCTTTATGATGTGGATGTTGAACATGAGATTAGAGCAATACTTTTTCTTTTTGGCGAAACAACTCGTATACCGTATTTTCCGGTGTATAAGTCGCAGTTTTTTTTACTAATTTTCATGTCCTGCGACTTATACAGCGGTGCGACTTATTTATGGATTTTTCCCCATGTTTT
>JAVCKU010134680.1:0-12129 GCA_032273985.1 Hypsolebias coamazonicus
ACTAATAATAGAGCTTTGAGGATTGAGTGACTAAAAAGACTTAATTTATAAACTGCACTCAGTTTTAGATGTCACAGTCTGCTGAACAGAGTTTTTATCTTCAGGGTTAAACTTCAACAAAAAGTCAAAGAAAAATGAAGGAAGCGTGCATAAAAGAAGACATTTCAAACTTTAATAACATTCACTATGGGCCCTCGTGAGGAGTAACTCTTTGTTCCCCAAATGCAATCAAAAACCAACAGCCTCAGACATCTTTATTCACAGACAAATGATGCTCAAAAGGAGGAAAAAGAACTGGACCTTTCAATTCTTCTGCTGCTGCTGCATGTTTTAAGTAATATTCCCATCCTCCTCCTTAATCTGGCTTGTATTCAAGTTATTTATAAGCAGCATGAATTAGTGTGAATATGCATTTGTGTGTGTGTGTGTGTGTGTGTGTGTGTGTGTGTGTGTGTGTGTGTGTGTGTGTGTGTGTGTGCTTTCTCTCTGTTTCTTTTCAAGATGTAAAAACATATGCTGCATGGAGTGAGAGGAAATTATAAATTTGAGGGTTAGAACAGCAAATAATGTTCAATTTGTTTGCACAGAATAAAAATATACGTCAAATATGGATTTTTTTTTTAAGTACCAGTACACAATGTATTTAAATGAGCAGCTGAGGTTAAGAGATTGTAACTAAAAGGGATACAAATAGCAACAAAGGGATGTTTTGCTGGCTTTGCTTTGAAAATTATTTTTGAAAACTAAATTCAAGCATTGAAAATAAAATTAAAACAATAATAATAACCGGAAAATTTAGCATTTTCTGTGAAGATGCAGATGGATGCTTAGTATTGATTGATACAGTATTGCTGAAATTTGTTGAAGAAACTAAACTTGAAAGTTCAAACAAACAGAACAGAAGCTAAAGTTATTAAAAAAATACACTAGCTAAAGGTGAAAATTAACAAACTGCTAAAAAGTTAAAATAGTAACCAAGTAGCTAAAAGCTAAAATCTACAAAAATTTGGCTAAACGAGTAGCTAAAAGCTAAAATCAGCAAAAAATTGGCTAAAAGCAAGAATTATCTTAACAAAGCTACAATTAACACACTGTAGCTTAAAGGTTAAAATAGAAAACCTGAAGCTTAAAGGTTTAACTGGTAAACATTTAGCTAAAAGCTAAAACCAGTTTGGCTGTATTTAAAATAACTAGCAAAAATTTGGCTAAAAGCAAAAAATATCTCAACAAAGCTACAATTAACACACTGTAGCTAAAAGGTTAAAAATAGAAAACCTGAAGCTTAAAGGTTAAAATGGTAAACGTAGCTAAAAGCTAAAACCAGTTTAGCTGTATTTAAAAGTAATAACTAGCAAAAAATTTGGCTAAAAGTAAGAAATATCTCAACAAAGCTAAAATTAACACACAGTGGCTAAAAGGTTAAAATAGAAACCCTGAAGCTAAAAGCTAAAACCAGTTTAGCTGTATTTACCGCTACCGGTGTATGAATGTGTGCATGAATGGGTGGATGGCTGGTACTGTGAAGCGCTTTGGGGTCCCTCATAGGGGGCTGGAAAGTGCTATATAAGTAAGCTCCATTTACCATTTGTTTGATCCCTCAGTACCCTGAAAACGGAAAACAAATTGAAGCTTGTTTCATTTTTTTTTTATAATTTACAGTTACTATCAACATTTACAAGATTATCCTCAATTTGAAATGGTGTAGATTTATACTCAGTGAGAAGTGAAGAAATCTGCTCTCTAAATGATGCAAATTACATAATTTTGTTCTCTCATGAGCTTTGAGTGTGTGATCTGTGCGCAAGGTCCAGGGAGAAATTTTCTCTCGCGGGGGTGTGCATCGTGTCGTGTGATTGGTCAGAATGTGATTGTGGGCGTGTTTGTTTGCACAAAAGCGAGTGAAATGGGATGCTATCATTTTGCTTCCAGAAGCCAGCTGTTGTGCTGCAAGCTGTCTGAGGAGCGGCTGGCCGAGGCTGTCAGGAAATACATCCATCTTTATGACTATTCCAACAAAACGTGTAGAAATGGTAAAATAATGAAGACCTCTTGGAAGTGGGTGATAAAACCAGAGTGAAGAGGAGTTCATCTATGGTGGGAGTTTCTTTGTGACAAATTTGCTAAGGCCAAATGGCAGATGGCAGGAGAAGTGAAGATCCCATTTATCCATCTATCATCTGGTTCTGGACTCAGGTCTCCAGGACAGCAGCTTAAGCAAGGAGGTCCAGACATCTCTCTCCTCAGCCACCTCTTCCAGTTCTTCTGGGTGGACTTCAAAGTGTTCCCAGAGCAGCTGAGAGACATAATCTCTCCAGTGTGTCCTGGATCTTCCCAGGGGTCATTGGGGTCTCCTCCCGTTTGGACATGTTCGAAAAAATGGAGATCTTCTCCCTGCACCTCTTCACCACAACAAAACCAGCACAAAGTACAGTTTTGTGGAAGTTGTACTGATCAGTCTGTCGTTCTCACGCTCCATTCTTTTCTCACTTGTGAACAAAACCCAGAGATACGTGAACTCCTTCCCTTGAGGCAACACCTCACTCCCAGCCTGAAGAGGACAGCCTATCTTTTCCAACTGAGGACCATGGCCTCAGATTTGGAGGTGCTGACCCTCAGCCGCTTCACACCAAGCTGTGAAATGCTCCAGCTGGAGATCACAACACGATGCCTCCAACAGGACCACATCATCTGCAAATAGCAGAGATGGAATCCTGAAGTTGACAAACCGGACCCCTTCTGCTGCCTGACTATAGAGAAATCTACTTTACGAACAGAATCAGTGACATTGGGAAGCCCTGGCAAGAAAGGAGATCTAGACAGGAAGAAACTCATTCCTTTGCTTTACAGTGGCCATGCGTTCATGTAAAACATCATGAGATGACCATCAGCACGAGTGTTTTACAAGTCAAGGTATGCAAATAAAACAAAAAAAGGTTAAATCATGTCATCTGGACAAGTTTCTGGGAGAAATGTTTCGTCTTTTTTTTTTAAATACTTCATCAGTCTGCGGCCTGCCAACCAGATCTGTCCCATAAATACCAGTAGCCTTCAATGCTGTGTTTCAATCCAGCCTCCTGTTGAATTAAAACAAGCTTTTAACACATGCAAAGAGGAACCATTCGTCCAAAAGAATCAATCTTCATGTATAACAATCAAATGTTTTAGGTTATGTGGCCAACTTGCTACTCACAGAAACAGTCTGAGGACAACCAAGGCCAAAATGGTTCAGAAAAAAGGCTTGTAAGCTCAATCAACCACGTAGATAACAACAAAAATGGTTAAATTCTCATTTGGGCAAGTTTCTGATCTCTCAACATAAGTGAAAAGGTGATTCTGTTGGGATCAGTCTTCATCATTCACTTCTCAGGAGTTCACTGCAGTGTGTTGTGGCGTTTATGCCACAAAGTACATCTCACGACTAATCCAGATTACAGTAGACATATTCACTTCTCATGAAGAGAAGCCTTTAGCCTTTTTGGTCAAATTTTGTTAGGTGTAATTAGGTCCCACATGAGGAGACTTGTGTTGATAAAGACTCTCAGCTACTACCATACCAAATTATAGCTTAAAAATCTGTAAAACTCCATTAAAGCCATTTTTGTGTGTCAGTTAGCTGTGGCAGCCATGTTCATTCATTCCAATACATCATGAGCCATGGACGTTTGGGCAATGATCACTCTCTAAGTTTTATGCACATCTGCCCAGTGCTTAGTGAAATATTTCGCAAAACCTGTCGATAAACAAACAAAAACTTTATCGCCTACTTTTTACCTTCAAGTATAAATATGTGCCCTTGAATAAAACTTTAACGAACCGCGTGATGTTTCAAACCAAAGGTCGTAGAGATTTCCAGCAGAGAGACATCTGCTGCTCTCAGCTCTGACTGAACCTGTAATTTATTAAAAAGATAAAAATATCTGACATTATTTTAAAAAAACAATAATAAACAGCAACAAATAACCTTCATCGTCTGTTGGCTGCCTCAAATTTCTCTTTACAGAACCGGTGTTTATGCTCTGCACAGAAATAGTCCTTATCCTTGCAGGCTGCCTGACACAAGAGCAACAAACACATCAGAAAATAATCTGTTTTTTTAGTTAGAACTATGGTCTCCATCATTTTTCAGTGCTTGTTTCCAAACGGACAGATGTTTGGACAATGTTCAGACAGATTTAGCAGCAATTTAATGTCAAACATCTTCATACGCCTCTTTCCTGGGTCACTCTGCTCCACGCTGAGGGAAGAATAAATAAATAAAAAGACTAAATTTAGAATTAAAATGGGCTGTTTTTAGAACTCTAGAGAAAACAGATGATTTTTAAACTAAATCTGTTGATTTGAAACCTTTTTTACTGGAATGACTAAAGGAAAGCACAGGTGATGCAAGTAAGGAGCATAATAAACTTTATTTAAAATAAACTCAAACATACTGCACCCGACCCGACAGGAGGTGAACCTGCACCTGTACTTTTTAAAGGCTTGGCCATGATGAGCTCCAGAAAACCAATTGATGACCAAGTGAAATCCTCAGTGATGAAGATGTTGCTCCGGTCTCTCGTGGTAAAGAAGGAGCCTATAGCTGAAAGGTGGAGCTTTGGATCTACTCCTCCATCTTTGCTCCAACCTTCACCTGTGGTCATGAGGTTTGGATCATGGCCACAAGGACCAGATCCTGGATCCAAACAGGTGAACTGAGCTTCTTTTAGCAGGTGGTCGGGCTCAGCCTTGGAGCTTCATCATCCAGATGGAGCTGGAAGTAGAGCTTGTGCTCCTCACCATCAAAAGTGTCTTGAATACCTCCCCTTTAGTGGTTTTAGGAGACTCCTGGGCGGACCCAGAACTCGTTGTAGGGATTTTGTGTCTTTTCTGGTCCAGGAAGACCTCAAGATTCTGCCAGGGGAACTGGAAAGTGTCAGTGGAGAGGAGGAGGTCTGCTGCTTCCATAACACAACCACATGTGAAGGTTTCTGACAGCATTTCTGACATGGAAATTCTGGACAATGAAGTTGTTTTGAGACAGCAGCAATCTACGTTAGTCGTGGCCTGGTTCAAACCACCCCTTAGCTCATTACAAGTGTCAGTTCCTCCAAACTGAGGTCGTTCAAAAAAATCACCTGCACCTCACAAGATGTGACCTTCTCTCAACTGCTTCCTTCAAGGCCTTCCAGCAGACCCCCACTGCAAAATGTCTGAACTGTCTCTTTAAGACCTTTACATGTTTACTCAGTGCATTTTGGCTGAAATGAACCCACTACAGGGACTGTGGGTAACAGTGGTGTGGTGTGGGGATTGGTAATGAAGGACAGGTGTGTTTATGTGTAAAACATGACAACAAATGTACCAAATTGATCATTTGTTGCTTTTCAATGGGTGCAAGTTATTTTTGTTTGATACTTTGTTTTCTCATTTGTTCAAATAATTTCACAGGATTTTACTTGTTCTTGTTTAGTCAATTAGTCAGTGAGTTGTCTGCATCAAGTAGATGCATGCATACTCAGGATTTTCCACTGGATGCACGTCAGTCAGGACTGTCCACTGGATGCCTGTCAGTCAGGATTGTGTACTGGATGGACGTCAGTGAGGACTGTCCACTGGATGGACGTCAGTCAGGACTGTCCACTGGATCCATATCAGTCAGGACTGTCAAACGGATGCCTGTCAGTCAGGATTGTGTACTGGATGGACGTCAGTCAGGACTGTCCACTGAATCCCCGTCAGTCAGGACTGTCCACTGGATGTACTTCAGTCAGGACTGTCCACTGGATGCACGTCAGTCAGGACTGTGCACTGGATGCATGTCAGTCAGGACTGTCCATTGGATGCACGTCAGTCAGGACTGTCCAACGGCTGCACGTCAGTCAGGACTGTCCACTGGATGCATGTCAGTAAGGATTGTCCATAGGGTGCGCCTCAGTCAGGACTGTCCAACGGCTGCACGTCATTCAGGAATGTCATCTGGATGCATGTCAGTCAGGACTGTCCACTGGAAGCACGTCAGTCAGGACTGTCCACTGGATGCACGTCAGTCAGGACTGTCCACTGCATGTATGTCAGTCAGGACTGTCCACTGGATGTAAATCAGTCAGAACTGTCCACTGGATCCACATCAGTCAGGACTGTCCACTGGATGCACGTCAGTCAGGACTGTCCACTGGATGCACGTCAGTCAGGATTGTCCACTGGATGCATGTCAGTCAGGACTGTCCACTGGATGCACGTAAGTCAGGACTGTCCACAGAATGCAAGTCAATCAGGATTGTGCACTAGATGCACGTCATTCAGGACTGTCCACTGGATGCACGTCAGTCAGGATTGTCCACTGGATGCATGTCAGTCAGGATTGTCCACAGGATGCACGTCAGTCAGGACTGTCCACAGGATGCATGTCAGTCAGGACTGTCCACTGGATGCACGTCAGTCAGGATTGTCCACTAGATGCACATCAGTCAGGACCGTCCACTGGATGCACATCAGTCAGGACTGTCCACTGGATGTACTTCAATCAGGACTGTCCACTGGAAGTACGTCAGTCGGGATATTCCACTGGATGCACGTCAGTCAGGACTATCCACTGGATGCACGTCAGTCAGGACTGTGTACTGGATGCATGTCAGTCAGGACTGTCCATCGGATGGACGTCAGTCAGGACTGTCCACTCAATAGACATCAGCCAGGACTGTTCACTGTATGGACGTTAATCAGTATTGTCCACTGGATCCACATCAGTTAGGATTGTCCACTGGATGCACGTCAGTCAGGACTAACAACTGGATGCATGTCAGTCAGGACTGTCCACTGGATGCACATCAGTCAGGACTGTCCACTGGATGTACTTCAGTCAAGACTGTCCACTGGATGCACGTCAGTCAGGACTGTGCACTGGATGCATGTCAGTCAGGACTGTCCATTGGATGCACGTCAGTCAGGACTGTCCAACGTATGCCTGTCAGTCAGGACTGTCCAACAGATGCCTGTCGTCAGTCAGGACTGTCCACTGGATGCACATCAGTCAGGACTGTCCACTGGATGCACGTCAGTCAGGACTGTCCACAAGATGCACGTCAGTCAGGACTGTCCAATGGCTGCACGTCAGTCAGGACTGTCCACTGGATGCACATCAGTCAGGACTGTCCACTGGATGCAGGTCAGTCAGGAATGTCCACAGGATGCACGTCAGTCAGGACCGTCCACTGGATGTACATCAGTCAGGACCGTCCACTGGATGTATGTCAGTCAGGACTGTCCACTGGATGCACGTCAGTCAGAACTGTCCAACGTCTGCATGTCAGTCAGGACTGTCCACTGGATGAATATCTGTCAGGACTGTCCACTGTATGCAATTCAGTCAGGATTGTCCACTGGATTCACCTCAGTCAAGACTGTCCACTGGGTGTACTTCAGTCAGGACTGTCCACTGGATGCACGTCAGTCAGGATTCTCCATCAGATGGATGTCAGTCAGGACTGTCCACTCAATGGACGTCAGCCAGGACTGTTCACTGGATGGACGTTAGTCAGTATTGTCCACTGGATCCACATTAGTTAGGATTGTCCACTGGATGCACGTCAGTCAGGACTGTCCACTGGATGCACGTCAGTCAGGATTGTCTATTGGATGGATGTCAGTGAGGACTGTCCACTGGATGGACGTCAGTCAGGACTGTCCACTGAATGCCCGTCAGTCAGGACTAACCACTGGATGAATGTCAGTCAGGACTGTCCACTGGATGTACGTCAGTCAGGATTGTCCACTGGATGCACGTCAGTCAGGACTGTCCAACGGCTAAACGTCAGTCAGGACTGTCCACTGGATGCATGTCAGTAAGGATTGTCCATAGGATGCGCCTCAGTCAGGACTGTCCAACGGCTGCACTTCAGTCAGGAATGTCCACTGGATGCATGTCAGTCAGGACTGTCCACTGGAAGCACGTCAGTCAGGATTGTCCACAGGATGCACATCAGTAAGGATTGTCCACTGGATGTACGTCAGTCAGGATTGTCCACTGGATGTACGTCAGTCAGGATTGTCCACTGGATGCACGTCAGTCAGGACTGTCCACAGGATGCATGTCAGTCAGGATTGTCCACTGGATGCACGTCAGTCAGGATTGTCCACTAGATGCACATCAGTCAGGACTGTCCACTGGATGTACATCAGTCAGGATTATCCACTGGATTCACATCAGTCAGGACTGTCCACTGGATGTACTTCAGTCAGGACTGTCCACTGGATGCACGTCAGTCAGGACTGTGCACTGGATGCATGTCAGTCAGGACTGTCCATTGGATGCACGTCAGTCAGGACTGTCCAACGTATGCCTGTCAGTGAGGACTGTCCAACAGATGCCTGTCATCAGTCAGGACTGTCCACTGGATGCACATCAGTCAGGACTGTCCACTGGATGCACGTCAGTCAGGACTGTCCACAGGATGCACGTCAGTCAGGACTGTCCAATGGCTGCAGGTCAGTCAGGACTGTCCACTGGATGTACATCAGTCAGGACTGTCCACTGGATGCACGTCAGTCAGGTCTGTCCACTGGATGCACGCTACTCAGGAGTGTCCACTGAATGTACATCAGTCAGGACTTTCCACTCGATGTACGTCAGTCAGGACTGTCCACTGGATGCACGTTACTCAGGAGTGTCCACTTGATGCACGTCAGTCAGAACTGTCCACTGGATTTAAGTCAGTCAGGACTGTCCACTGGATGCACGTTACTCAGGAGTGTCCACTGAATGCACATCAGTCAGGACTGTCCACTGGATTTACGTCAGTCAGGACTGTCCACTGGATGCACGCTACTCAGGAGTGTCCACTCGATGTACGTCAGTCAGGACTGTCCACTGGATGCAAAGGGGCTGTTTGTAATGAGTGAAAAAAGATGTGATCTGAAAGTCACAGCCCAGTGAGTGCAAAAAGAAACTTTTAGTTCTGTGCCACAGTGACTTTTATTGGCTAGTGATGAAGACGAGTGGGTGCAAATAGCAGGTGACATGTCTGCACTGAGTTAAGGTCAGTTTTTCTTGTAGAAGAATCAAATCTCTGCAGCAGCTGCTGTCCTAACAGGATGGGAAGAAAAAGCTGAAAATCCAGCAAAATAGTGTAAAATGTCTTGGCATGGTCTGTGATCAAGACGGGGGCCCCTAATCCTGGCTCGGAAGTGTGCATGTGTGCTCTTTGTGCAAAATAAGCACATGCCACACATACTTTAAAAGAGCTGGTTAGGCGTTTGGAGCAGGACTTTGTGATTTTATTACAGATCTGGAGTATTTGAACATGTTGATTTGATTCAAAAGCTTTTTTTTTTCTTTTTCTGTTTTTTGCCTGTGAATTTTACAACTGTGCTGGTCACACACTTGTCTAAATATCATGTGATTATCTCATGATAAGTTAATATTGTCTCATTTATTTCCATATTTTGCATCAGTCCATTTTGTCATGATGCATTTTTGTTGCTTCATTCCTCCTTGTGTTCCTCTGAATGGAATCACTGTGGTTTTAGTGGCTGAACCAGCTTTTGGGAATAAAACACCAGATTAATAATCCTAACTTGTAGAAGCTCCAGCACAGAGCAATAAAACACGATTGTTTAAGATTTCATGGTGGTGATTAAGGCCAACTGAAACATTTAAAGACTGACCTCTAAGTGATTCCTGAAACTCAAGAACAATTTGTTCATCCACACAAGCTGTAAAGTTTTAATACCCATTAAATACTTTTCTGTCAGCACAGAGCTCCACATGTTGAAGCACCAGGCCAGATAATTACTTTTTATTGTACATATCCCACGGTGCTCATTCATTTTAATAGAACAAAGTAATTGACCAATAACCAATCGACTAATAACTAATTGACTATTTGGTTATTGGTCAATTGCTATGTTCTATGAAAATTAATGAGCACTAATAGTCAATTAGTTATTAATCGACTAATAACTAATTGACTATTATTTATTTTTATTTATAAAATTTATTCATTTTAAAAAACAAAACTAAAATGAAAGGCAGCAGAAAGAAGAAAAAATCTTAAGACTAATAACTAATTGACTAACTGACTAATAACTTGTTGACTAATTGACTAATAACTCACTGATTAATAATACATTAATAGCCAAAAGACTAATAAGTGATAGACTAATGAATAATTGACTAATAACTCACTGACTAATAACTCATTGCCTAATAAGTAATTGACTAATAACTAAATGACTAATAACTAAATGACATAACTAATTGACTAATGGTTCACTGATTCATAACACATTGATAACTAGCAGACTAATAAGTAATAGACTAATAAATAATTGACCTATAACTCACAGACTAATAACTCATTAATATATCATTGACTAATAACTAAATGACTAACCAATTTACTAATAACTCTGATTAATAACACATTAATAATCAACAGACTAAAAACTAATAGACTAATAATTCACTGACTTATAACTAATTGACTAATAACATACTGACAAATAACTCACTAATAACTAATTGACTGATAACTAAATGACAACTAATTGATTAATGGGTAATAGACTAATAAATAAGGGAAGAAGGAATCATCCTTTAAAGCCTTAAAAAGATGCACCACTTAAAATTAATTACCATAAAAACATGCACGCATGAAAATATTAATTCTATTGAAACTCAACAACCCAATATGGGCCCAGGTAGGACTTCTAGGTCTGCATCTGGACCACAGTGCAACATATTGGAACCCCTGAGGTAACATATGTACAGAAGCTTAATGGCACTTGACTTTAGCTACAGGGGCATGCTGTGAAGTCATAAAGAATTGACCTAAATCAATTGATGATCAGCTTTTAAAGTAAATATTTTTTCTGAAAGATTGTGTTCAAAACTGACCACAAAAATTTGAAGCTGATTAATATGATGATCATTCCTCTTTCATTATCTTCACACTGTTGTTGGTTGTTCCAGGACAGCAGCAGCTGCTAAAGAAGGAACCATAGTTATCCGACCGCCACTTGCCGGGTACATAGGTGGTACTTACAACCTGGAACTTTCTGGATATATACCTCTTATCTTCAAGCTATGAACTTTACGGTATGAACCCAGTGCATACCTGGTACAAACTGGATCTGTACAGAGAGCAAGACACTTCATAAAAGCCTGACTTACATGAGTACCAGGAGTATACCCAAGAAATACCAGGTACCGGTACATACTTTATCAGTAACAGGTAAGAACATGGTATGTGCTCTGTAAGTAGCAGTGTCTGCTCTTTAAGTAACTGTGTGTGCTCTCTGTAAATAGCAGTGTGTGCCCTGTAAGTAGCAGTGTGTGCTCTGTAAATAGCAGTGTGTGCTCTGTAAGTAGCAGTGTATGCTCTCTGTATATAGCAGTGTGTGCTCTGTAAGTAGCAGTTTGTGCTCTGTAAGTACCAGTGTGCGCTCTGTCAGTAGTAGTGTGTGCTTTGTAAGTAGCAGTGTATGCACTGTAAGTAGCAGTATGTGCGCTCTGTAAGTAGCAGTGTGTGCTCTGTAAGTAGCAGTGTGTGCTCTGTAAGTAGCAGTGTGTGCTCTGTAAGTAGCAGTGTGTGTGCTCTGTAAGTAGCAGTGTGTGCTCTGTAAGTAGCAGTGTGTGCGCTCTGTAAGTACCAGTGTGTGCTCTGTAAGTAGCAGTATGTGCGCTCTGTAAGTACCAGTGTGTGTGCTCTGTAAGTACCAGTGTGTGTGCTCTGTAAGTAGCAGTGTGCGCTCTGTCAGTAGTAGTGTGTGCTTTGTAAGTAGCAGTGTGTGCTCTGTAAGTACCAGTGTATGCACTGTAAGTAGCAGTATGTGCGCTCTGTAAGTACCAGTGTGTGCTCTGTAAGTAGCAGTATGTGCGCTCTGTAAGTAGCAGTGTGTGCTCTGTAAGTACCAGTGTATGCACTGTAAGTAGCAGTATGTGCGCTCTGTAAGTAGCAGTGTGTGCGCTCTGTAAGTGCCAGTGTGTGCTCTGTAAGTAGCAGTATGTGCGCTCTGTAAGTAGCAGTGTGTGTGCTCTGTAAGTACCAGTGTGTGCGCTCTGTAAGTAGCAGTGTGTGCTCTGTAAGTAGCAGTGTCTGCTCTTTAAGTAACTGTGTGTGCTCTCTGTAAATAGCAGTGTGTGCCCTGTAA
>JAVCKU010134812.1:0-12077 GCA_032273985.1 Hypsolebias coamazonicus
TTTTATGGCATTTTAATACACATGCAGTAAAACTGGTATATGTATTTTTTTATCTTTATTGCTTTGTATGTTTTTATCGTTTTAATTAACTTGTCTTTTGTGTTGTACAGCTCTTTGGTTACCCCTGTGGTTTTTAAAATGTGCTATATAAATAAAATAAAGTTGAAAGTTTTATACATTTGTCTGCTCATTGCGTAATTTCTACATAGCAACAGCCCTGGATACGGACTATTCTACAATGTCCGATCACATGTTCAACATCACTGACCTTGCTAAAATTATCTTTGACTGCCACTAGGTCAGTTTTCCTGTTTTTCTGCAGAGAGCTTCTTCACTTAAGGTAACTTGTTCCTATTTTCTGCAAGGCTAATTCTCTAGCTGCCCAACAATCTTCCTGTTTTCTGCAGATAACTTCCTCTTTTTCCTCTTACTGGCCTGGCCATCAGTTCAGACTTCTACTTCCTATGGTGACTTGACGCACAAACATTAAGCTGTGAATTTGACCTGTGACCATTGATTCTCTTCCTTTTGAGTTAGTAACATTAATTCATTTACTCTTAATCATTTAAAGTTAATTCACTTTCAATACAGTATAATACAGAAAACCATGGGATGGAAATGCTTATGTACCAAAAACAGGAATTTGTTAACTAACTTCTTTTTGCAGAAGCAAGTTCTGTTGCTACATGTGCCGGATGAAATGAAACTAATCAAGGCAGAAGATCTGTCGGGCATCAGGTTTAACTCTCACCTCTTCTCTGAAGTGGCTGAAGTCAGCAACGTTTGACTGCTGCACTTTGTTCTGGCAGGATTTGTCTGAAGTGTTGAGAAAATGAGGAACCTGACCAAACAGACAAGAAGTTCTGATTAGCCAGAAGTTTTCTTCTTCTGTTACACAAGTGGCGTTCAGATGAACAACAGCTTTTTCTTTGACATCAGAGCAGATTAGAAATAAAGATTTACCTGGGAGGTTGACGGTCTAGGAGGCAGGGCTGGTGGAGGCAGCAGCCAGCCACTTTTCACTCCTAAAAATCAAGAAAATAGTTCTACTTCAAATGTTCTGTCTGTGTTTGCCTTTGTGTTGATGAGAATCATCCTCAACAAACTACCATGTGTGTCTAACTCAAGGCCTGCAGGCCACACCTGGCCCATGTTATCTGGCCCTCAAGCATGAAATACTAAGTGTAAAATATTTTTGGTGCTTCTCATTTTGTTCAAACAAACTGAGCATACTTCATTTAGAGCAGACATCTCAGGACAGTTTGGTAACTTGGAAGCCAGAACAAAGGCAGGATTTTTCATTAATCTTTGATTTTGATGTGGAGCGGGATAAAGAGCACATCAAATGATTTCCATCAAACTCTTGGTAATGGAACCAAGAAAAGATGTTTGGTATAAGGTAGAGCTGTCGTTTCTAACCCGAACCCGAAACACGGTCCGGACTGACCTGGATTAGGGATGACCAAGCCGTTATAATGTGATGAATGTGCGGGCCGGGCCGGTCTCAGGCTTTGATGTGGTTTTATGAATTATACAGCACAAATAAACTAAATAAGAATGTACAATATAAAATTGTGTTATTCCACATGTAGATGAGGAGGCAGTAAGTTTATATGTTGAACGAATGAAGAAAGACAGAAGAGTTCAGCAGTTAATCAGACTGAAGTGATCGCTGGCACATTGCACAATAATTGCTTATGTGGGCTAAGGCTTCTGTGGTTTTATGAATCATAGCACAAAGAAAACTAAACAAGAATGCACAATATAAAATTGTGTTAATTTACTTGTTGAGGAGGCAGGTCCAACTGGCTGGTTTAAAGAGTTTTAAAAAAGTCTCATTAAGCTCAGATGGACACCTGTCACCGGCCGTGCGTGTCCGCTGACTCGCTGGTTGAAGTGGAGTTGCGACCTGTCCATGCTGTACCCCACCTTTTGCACAGTGATGGCTGGTGTAGGGGAATATATGTATAGGATATTGACTTCTGGTCCGGTCAAACTCCTACCATTTAACAGGAATTCACACTCACATACTCTGGACTGGGCTCACCTCAAACATATTTAAATCATGAGTTCTTGTAGCAAACTTAATTCCTGTCCCTCGAAGAGTATACGAAAAATCCGTAATTTAAATACAAATAATTCTGTAATGTTTATTGTCAGTTTGAATTATGACATTGAAATTATGGCAAATATTGAACCTGAATGAACAACAAATAATATTATTTTAGAAAGTAAATTACATAAATCTGAGGACTTTGAGAAGGGGTTTTGATTCAATTTGGACTAAGGTCTGGCTCTTAATATTAAAATTTAGGCAAGTTTATCTCAGATTCATGAATTAAATGATCAAACTTGGCACTGTTTCTTGGTTCTCTCATAACAAGGAAGATGTTTTGTCCTACCACAGAGACGCCCATTCTCATCACCACGATGGATGTGATGACTTTGAGGCAGGAGGTTCACTTTGTCACTTGAAAGGGAGGTTTTCCTTCTAGGACAAAGTCTCCTCCAGCATTGTGCATCACTCCTCAAGGTGTTTGAGAAGTTCAGAACTTCTGGTTGGCTCAGAGCTAACTCTCCACCAGGACGATTTCCTCATCATGTTCGCTTCTCAGAGAGTCTCTTTTCAGCTGCCCTCTGCTGCGTGGAAAATGACCACTCATTCCCACTGCTCAGCTCATCTGATGATCCAAAGTCAATTTTCCTCATTGGCTGCCATCTCTCAACTCTCACGGTGTTCAGTATACTTTGTACCTCACAGCCAGAAGACGGGCCCTTTAACTTTTACCCAATCAGAGGGCTTCTTACAGTAGGAGTATCCCATTGTATAATTAATGTAATTAACATCGCCTTTCTCAAAGTTCTTCAGAGAAAATAATACAATGACCCTTTATTAAGGATGTGTGTTTTATGACTCAGGACACCCAGAGTGATATGAGACCTGGAACGAGGCAGACACGTGAGAACAAAAGTAACAGTGTTTATTTTTTACAGTGGACTGAAAACAGTAGTTTCTCTGCAGCTCCTGGAAGAGGAGGGAGATGGTCAGAGTAGGTTGGCAGGTGACAGGCAATATTAAAGCGATTATGTTTTGCTCTCTTACAGGTTTGAGGATGTCGTTGTGTCCAAGTCCTCGGGGGAGCTCCAGAGAAGGACGAGACCAGGGAGTCCGGTGGAATGAGGAAGGCTGGCAACTGGTGAACAGGCAAGGCACGAGGAGAACCAAAGTGAGGCACAAGGAGAACCAGGACCAGGCTGGAGGAGAATCAGGATCAAGGCAGGGCACAAGGAGAACCAGCACCGAGGAGGCAGGAACACTGGAGACAAGAAGAGACTGGTAAGTAACTTTAGTTTATATTAAACTATAGGGCAGAATCACAAATACCATATGTAGTGGAGGTTCTCATCAGGGCGATGGCCGACAGCTGGTGTCACTTAGCGGCCATCTTGGACGAGGAGGTGTAGGCAGTGATATTCTTACAGTAACTCCCCCTCAAGAATCGCCTCCATGCGACATGATGCGCTTCTCTGGGTGGTCTCTGAAAAAGGAGGTGATGAGGCTAGGGTCCAAAATAAAAGACCTGGGGATCCAAGACCTCTCCTCTGGGCCATACCCCTCCCAATCGACGAGGTACTAGAAACTTCTACCTCTGCGTCGCATGTCCAAGATGGTCCTGACTGTGAACACAGGGTGACTGTTGATCAGGCGGGGTGGTTGAGGGAGGTTGGAAGGTGGACACAAGGGGTTCAAAGAAACAGGTTTCATCTGGGAAACGTGAAATGTGGGATGAATTCTCATGGACCTGGGGAGCTGGAGTCTTACAGCAGAAGGGTTAAGGATTTTAGAGATGGGAAATGGACTGATAAAGTGGGGTGCCATCTTATGGGGAGTGTCCTTGAGGTTGATGTCCCGAGTGGACAACCACACCTTCTGCCCTACCTCGTAAGTGGGTGCCGCAGAGTGTTGATGTTGGCAAGTCTTTTAGTCTGGGTCACAGTATGAAGGAGGGCTGCATTGACTTGGCACCAGATGCGGTGACAGTGTCTGAAGTGGTGTTGGATGGATGTAACCGTGCAGTCCGTCTCCAGACTGGGAAACAGAGGGGGCAAATAACCTAAAGAGGCCTCAAATGGGGACATAACTGTGGCAGAGGATCTGTGGGCGTTATGGGCATATTCCACTCAAACCAGGTGCTGGCTCCAGGCTAAAGGTTTTTTTTTCTGCAATGCAGTGGAAGGCAGTCTTTAGCTCTTGATTGCAACGTTCAGCCTGGCCATTGGATTGAGAGTGGTAGCCCAAGGTGAGACTGGTGGAGGCTTCTAGGGAAGTACAAAAACAGCACCATACCTGCGAGATGAACTGGGGGCCGTGGTCGGAAACCACGTCTGAGGGGATGCCATGAATCCTGAAGATGTGTTGGACCATGAGCTGAACAGTCTCGAGGGCCGAGGGAAGCTTAAGCAGTACAATAAAGTGAGCAGCCTTGGAAAAACGATCAATAATGTAAGTATGGTGTTGTTACTAACAGAAGGAGGCAGGCCAGTAACAAAATCGATGGCAATGTGCAACCAGAGGTGGCTAGGGGTGGGTAGGGGTTGATGTAATCCAGCGGTTGAGTACCCGTGTTGTTTCTGGCACAGGTAGGGCAGACTGCAACGAAGGCCTTAACATCAGGTGTCATGGAGGGTCGCCAGAAATGTGCCTTAGCCAGAGAGAGCATGCGGGCGGTACCTGGGTGGCAAGACAGTTTGTTGGTGTGAAGCCAGTGTAATACCTTAGAACTCATGCAAGACGGGACAAACAGGGTTCCAAGAGGACCGTTGCCAGGGTCAGGTTCAGTCTTAAGAGCTTCTCTGATCTCGCTCTCTATGGGCCCGGTGAGAACTCCAACAATACACACGGGGGGTACAATGGTTTCTTCAGACTCTGGGATGTTGGAGGGGCAAACTTGCGGGACAGTGCGTCGGGCTTGACGTTCTTTGAGCTGGGTCTGAAAGTCAAAACGTAGTTGAATCGATTAAAGAATAGGGACCAACGTGCCTGCTGTGGTGTCAAGCATTTAGCACCCCTGAGGTATGTTAAGTTCTTATGATCGATCCAGATTAAGAAGGGAGTTTCAGTGCCTTCTAACCAGTACCGCCATTCTTCAAGGGCTAATTTGACCACCAGGAGTTTGTGGTTGCCCACATCATAATTTCTCTCTGCTTGGGACAGGCGTTTACAAGGAAAAAAGCACAAGGATGTTTCTTATTGTTGGCGGGGGACCTCTGGGAAAGTACTGCACCCACCCCAGTGTCTGAGGCATCGACTTCAAGAACAAACTGGGGTCTGGGTGACAAAGAATAGGAGTGGAGGAAAACAGTCTCTTTAACTTACAAAATGACGCATTGGCCTCAGGAATCCAGCAGAAAGGCTTGGAGGAGGAGGTGAGTTGAGAGAGAGGGGCTGCAACCCAACTATAGTCCTTTATGAAGCGTCTGTAGAAGTTGGCAAAACCTAAAAAACGTTGTAATTACTTTCTGGACTCCAGGATGGGCCAAACAAACACTGCTCTCGTTTTCTGCGGGTCGGTCCTGCAGTGCCCACCTTCAAAAATGAACCCCAGGAAGGAAACTGTGGGAACATTAAACATACACTTTTCTGCTTTTACAAACAGTTGATTCTCCAAAAGTCTTTGAAGCATGACTTTCACTAGTTTAGCATGCTGAACTGGATCATGGGAGTAAATAAGGATGTCACTGAGATAAACAAAAACAAAATCACCAAAGAAATCTCTTAATATATTGTTAACGAGGGCCTGAAAAATAGCGGGAGCATTGGTTAGGCCGAAAGGCATCACTAAGTATTCAAAATGGCCGAAGGAGTTCTAAAAGCTGTTTTCCACCCGCCTTCTCTAATGCGTACGAGATGGTAGGCATTTCTCAAATCAAGTTTAGTAAAGATGGTGGCAACTTGTAACTGCTCATGAAGGGAATCAATCAAAGGAGGAGGATATTTATTAACAGTAATATTGTTTGACCCTCTGTAGTCAATACATGGCCAAAGAGTTTTATCCTTCTTGGCAACAAAGAAGAAACCCACCTCAACGGGAGAGGTGGAGGGGCGAATGATGCCGGAGTCTAAGGATTCATTAATATACTTTTTCATTGACTCTCTCTCGGGTCCAGAAAGGTTATAGAGTTGGCGTGATGGCAAGGGGGCACCAGGGAGCAAGTCAATGGAGCAATCATATGGGCGATGCGGGGAGAGAGACAGGGCGCTTTGTTTACTAAAAGCAGCCGCAAGGTCGTGGTAATCTGTCGGAACAGCAGTGAGGTTGACCTCCTCCTCAGGAGGCGTAGTTTGGGGGTGACTGGCAACAGCAGAGCGTAAACAATTTTTAAGGCATTTATCGCTCCATTTTTCTACTCGTCCAAGTTCCCAATTAATGTCAGGATTGTGGCTCTTAAGCCAGGGGAAGCCCAAAATAAGTTGAGAAATAGGGGAGTCAAAAACAAAGAAATCATACATCTCATGGTGATTACCAGAAATAATTAAATGCAGTTCAGTTGTCTTGAGATGAACTTAAGCTAATGTCTCTCTAGTAATGCCGGAAACAGAGACAAGGGAGATCTCTTGACCGGGGAGAGAATATTTCTTAACCAAATCCAAACTTATAAGATTTCGTTTGGCCCCAGAATCATCTACTTTGTAGAACAGACAAGGACAAGTGTTGGTGATTTATTTGAATTACAGTTGGGAGCAAGAGTTTAAATGGGGAGGTTTGTGCTGACGTACCCACCAGTATCTTCCTTTTTACTGGCGGGTGTTCTTGTTTCCCCAAAACAGGCAGTGGAGCAGATAATGTCTGGGGTTACCACAATAAATGCAGAGATTAGCATTTCTTCGCCGCTGTCTCTCTTCAAGGGATAAATGTGTGTGCCTGACCTGCATGGGTTCGGGCTCTGGTAGAGCGAGGGGGTGCATCTTGGGAACCAGCGGTGAGACAGTAAAACTAGGGCCTGGGGGAGACTGGGTTTTGTAGTTCTCTCTAGTCTGTCTGTAGGAGTGAGGCTCACCTGGAGTGGCCGCAAACCCGGAAGTGGAGAGCCTCTGGGAGTTGTAGTCCTTTTCTCTCCTTCTCTCCCGGAAGCAGTCATCAATGGCGATGGCAAGGTTGATTAATTGATCAAAACCCTCAGGTTTGTCTCGAGCAGCAATTTGATCCTTGAGGTGATCAGAGGGAGAGTTTAAGAATGTACCTTGTAGTGCTAGTTTGTTCCACTGGGTCTGAGCGGCAAGGATCCGATTCAGAAACAGCCCGTTGGCCCTGACGTAGGCTTAACAGGCATTTAACAGTATTTGGTGCCTGCAGGGAGTGATCAAAGATCCTGCGAAACTCTTTTAAAAGTAGTTCGCAGGAAACAGCGGAGTTAACATGGCATTGGAGGAATGAGTTAGCCCATCGAAGAGCGTTACCTTTGAGCTGATGAAATAAGTGATCTTTGCTGAGTCAGAGCAGTGAAGAGATAGAGCCCCTTCGAAGATGAGTCTGGACTGTAGTAAAAAACCTCCACATTGATCAGGGTCACCTGAGAAGAGCTCAGAGGGTTTAACGAACAGCTGCTGGGCTGGGGAAGCCAGGCTAGGGATTTCATGAGGGGCGCTGGGAGTAGACTGAGCAGTAGGAGCTGGGGAAGAAGAAGGTCGGAGTTGCTGTTCAATAGAGGAGATCATACCTCAGAGTTCCTATAGGTTGGATTGAGCGGAGCACTGTTGGATCAACACCTGCTGCAGCATTTCTTCCAATTTGTTGATCTGCTCCACCTGAGAGATGGTTGGGGTCTGCTCGCCCCCGGTCTCATTCTGGGTCTTAGTTGGCTGGAGCATTTCTGTTATGACTCAGGGAACCCAGAGTGGTATGAGACCCGGAACGAGGCAGACACATGTGAGTACAAAAGTAACAGTGTTTATTGTTTACAGTGGACTGAAAACATTAGCTTCTCTGCAGCTCCTTGAAGAGGTGGGATATGGTCAGAGGAGGTTGGCAGGTGACAGGCAGTATTAAAGTGATGATTTCTCTCTCTCTTACAGGTTTGAGGATGTTTTTTGTGTCCAACTCCAAATCCTCGGGAGAGCTCCAACGAAGGATGAGACCAGAGAGTCCAGTGGAATGAAGAAGGCTGGCAACTGGTGAACAGGCAAGGCTCGAGGAGAACCAAAGCGAGACACGAGGAGAACCAGGACCAGGCTGGAGGAAAATCAGAATCAAGGCAGGGCACGAGGAGAACCAGAGCAAGGCTTGAGGAACCAGGATTGAGGAGGCAGGAACACTGGAGACAACAACAGACTGGTAAGTAACTTTAGTTTATATTAAACTATAGGCCAGAAGCACAAATACCATATGATGGTCAATGCTCCAGCGAAGAATAACACTGGACTGCCTTATGTAGTGGAGGTCCTCATTAGAGTTATGGTCGACAGCTGGTGTCAATTAGCGGCCATCTTGGACGAGGAGCTGCAGGCAGTGATATTCTTCAGCCCCCGGTATACCTCCGCATATGTCCATAGGCAGCGGTACGCCATATGTACGCAGAGGTACAAGCGTACCCCCATAGGGCATGTACACGCAAAGCTCAATTTTTACGACCGTGTACGCAAACGCAGTGTTACACAATAAACTGCCTGGCGCCGGACTGTTTTGTATGCAACACCAATGTCTTAAATTCCCCCTGATCTGGCCTTTTCTTTTGTTTTTTTGCCAAAAGGCAAGTGATCGCTTCCTCCTTTGTTGATGCCATGACTGAAATGATGAGAAATGTACAAATTTGTTATGAGCGAATTAAACTCAGATCCAGCATGGCTGCGGGAGGTTCTGGAGATTTCCTGGTGTGCTGGTCTGATGTGTGGGCTGCAGGACCAGCACTCCCTGTGTTTTTTTATTTTTTAGAACTTTTTATTAACAACATATAAACACAGAACACCGCTACAGCTGGAGCTGCCAGCTCTCACCTATTTTCTCCCGACCTGTCAATCAATTCAGTAGGCGTGTCAGCAAATGACCAATCAGTGACCTCAATTTGTCCCATAGATAAACGCTCCTTGTGTGTGGAGCTGCGCTGCAGCTGCTCAGGGTGGATACTCGAGCATGATGTCTGAACCCTCTGCGTACAGTACACCATACATACGGGTGAACGGACGTACGCGGAGGTATACTGGGGGCTTTACAGTGTGACACCATGCTGATACAAACAAAATGGGTTTCTTGGAACCAGAACTTCAACTGGTCTGAATTGCACCGCTCTGAGTGGCTGCATGTTGGAGTAGATGGCAAATGGACTGTACTTATATAGCGCATTTCTATCTTATCGAGACATTAAAAGCACCCTACACTACAATCTGTGCCCTCATTTACCCATTCATTCAGCATTCTACTAGAGCTCTACAAAGTTAATTGAACAAATCATTCTAAAGTGACTAATCAGTGCTTTACATCACATTCATACACCGATGGGAGACACATTGGAGGCATCGAGGGGTTTAGTGTCTTGCCCTTAAGACATTTTGGCATGTGACTGCTGGTGGATTCGAACCCCTAACTCTTGCGTTGGAGGACGACTGTTCTAACCACTCAGCCACAGCCGTCCCGAGTAGCTCTCTTATTCTGAGTTATTACTTTTGAAAACTTTAATTCTTCTTTTTTCCTGGATGTAAATCACTTTTGTCAGATTATTATTTACTCTGGTATGGATGCTGTACAGCTGGAAGGATTTTTACTGAAGCCTTTTTTACTTTGGGGCATTTGTTATGATGCGTAACCATGGCACTAATGTGTTTTTGTTAATAACCAGGAGCAGCTGATTAACATCTCAGAAGCTCAATGATATCTCAGCTACAGCCCCAAATCTCAAATGAGTTGAAAAGGAGGCGCCATGGACGAATTCCCATCAACCTGGTGGTGGTGCTCTAGTACCTGACCGCCAAGTTAGTGAGAAACTCAGCTCATGACAGGAGGACCAGGATCATCCCCCAGCACCTATAGCTGTCTGTCCATGATGGCGAGGAGCTTGGCAGACTGCTGGGAGTAGTGACCATAGCTCAGAGAGGAATTCTGCCCAGAATTCGGGCAGTTCTGCTGCCCAGGAGGACTGAGAGGCCCACCAGATTGGACAGCAAGCTGGATCTGGGTGGACGATCAATATCTGTGTCCAGATTATTCGGATTTGCTGCAGGAGATCCTTCTTTCCCACAGCTATCAGCATCTATAACAACTCTTGAATGAAACCAGGATGATGAGCAACGACAACACTTAATTTCCCTTTGGGATTAATAAAGAATTTTTGAATTGAATTTAATTGGATCTACAAAAACTGAAGCAAGCAGCTCGTTCAATTAAAATAGCCTTGTTCTATATTTTTCCAAATGATTTTGCTCTAAAAATATTTTTATTCATCTGTATAATAGCCTATCTTTAAAGCTGATTTTTTTAGGCTATTAGTCTTGAATGTTAATATCCATTTGGTGACTTGTTAATAAAAATAAATCTTATATCTTCCTTTTGTTACATTTTTAAAACTATCATGTCAAACTGATTTGCTTACAAAAACAGTAAAAGCTTAATTAAAACAAAATGTTGGGTTTTTGTCCGGGTTTGGTCCTCTAATCTCTAATTACTGTAAATCTGTTGGATCCAGGTAGGGCTCGGGAAAAAAACACTACAGGCTCGGTCTGGGCCAGGCCGGATTTATTAGGCCTGAATGCAACTCTAGAATATGGTACCAAGATCGTTATTTTGGCCCCCGAGTTTGACATTCCTGTAGTGCTATACATCTCACAAGCTCCCACAAAACATTTAAAAGGTTGCTCAAAACAGCTAAGTGTCCGCTCATCATAAGACGATCCCAGCCTCAACATGAAAGGTAGCATAATATACATTACTTTACAAACTGCTAGTTCTTTAATTCAAAACAAATGCATGACACAGATTTTCAGAATGTAGGAGGACAGGCTGCTTGATATTACCTTTTTCCACCTTACACTTTCCAATAATTATACAGGACTCGTTCGAGTCTCAGAATAATAATTATTGATTTAAAACGGGTTCACTTCTTTTTAGGTTAATTAAATTCTAGTGTGACCAAGATGAAATGATGGTAAAATGACACATTTCTATATTTGACCCATCAGAATGAATGGAATCATTTATTTAACAGAATCAAATTTAAATCATAACATTACACATGGATTGGCAGTGATTATGTCTTAAGGCATAAACATATCGAACATCTTGAGCAAGACAACAGATTCAAGTTATGAGTTGGTAAATAACTTATATGTGAAGGCACTTTTAAATTAATAATTACTAGTGTAGAAGTTTAAAGAAAAGTTTTAAGGGAGAGGAGATAAGAGTTAAACTAAGGAGGTAGTAAGAGAAGGAAGTTATCTTGGAAATGTGTCTACCAGTTTTGGCACGCTTCCTAGGGATATCAGCTAGGCACCGGTTCGCTCGGTCAGAAACGTTAACGACTTGTTACCTTGTGGCGTTCTGTCTAGGATGGATGGTTCCTTGATGTCCGACGGAGGAATTCAGTCCGTTTCACCATTGCAGCGAATCCAGGTCGTCCGCGTCAATCGGACTGATATAACAAAGAGTTCTTGTTGACTCTCATAGTAGACACAACACGGAGGAGGTGCAAGACTGCCATCACAAGGAAGTCAAAGAGTTTTAAGGAAAACCCGCCTCCTGATGTTTTGGCCCAGTTGATCGGATGCCAACTAGGAGGGGGAAGAGTTAGTTTGAGGTGATAGAGAGGTTATTAAGTTCAAGCAGGTGGCAAAGAATGAAAAAGTTGTTTTCACAGTAAGAGGAACTTGTTTTAGAAAGAGAAGGAATCAGCTTCGCCAGTTATGTCTTTAAACTGATTGACTGTCTCAAACACTTTAAAACAAAGTCTGTAAGAACATCATGACTCGTTCTTGAACTTTAACACACTAAAGACTTCATTCTACACACACTCTCAAATGAATCAGAATTACTTTGAGTAAAACATTTAACTAATGACGTTTAAAAATCATTATCACTGTTTCACAGTTGATT
>JAVCKU010134815.1:0-12077 GCA_032273985.1 Hypsolebias coamazonicus
GCTGCCAGGAAAAAGACAAAGAGGGAGGCCAAAGAGGAGATATATGGATGCAGTTAGAGAGGACATGAAGGTAGTTGTAGTGAGGACAGAGGATGCAGAGGACTGAGTGAGGTGGAGGAGGATGACTCGCTGTGGTGACCCCTGAAAAGGGAAAAGCCGAAAAAAGATTAGCGGGTCTTGCTCAGAATTGCTTCAGAACAACCAGAGTGCTCAGAGGAAACATCTATTGGTTGGAGGTGTGTAACATAGGTTGACTGTAAAGCTTAAAAGGGCACTTGGAACCACTATACCACGGGGGCTCTCTGTGGGGTGGTCAGGTGCAGAAGAACGAGAAGGCAGCCCGACTGTAAGAAAGGCTTGGGAAGAAGACTGTTCGTTTCCTGGAAGAATGATCATTTTACTTAGATAGAATGGGTCTCTTGTTTAAAATTGTAATTGTTTTAATGCCGTCCCAAATTTAGCACCTTTTTGGTGGTTTACAGCCTCCCCGCATTTGAACAAACTCCTCCTAGGAACTTTGATCAATCGGTTTCAAGCTTTGCCATTTTGTTCAAAAGGCATGGGGGACGAAAAGTTATCTAAACAGTTCATTTCACAGTATGCTGAAGGGGCGGGGCCAGACCTCAAAGTTTGACATCTTGCCATGAAAAAAAAATGCTAATAGCATCTACATGAAAACTGTCTGAGACATCAAACCTTCAGTGATTGATCCACATGCAGTCCCCTGCAAGACTAAATGGCAAAAAATGACATCACTTAAGCTACGTCCACTGACAACAGGAAGTGTAAAGTTTTACTTTGAACGGTCCCTAGCTGACCCCTGTTACCTAATCAGTATGTCCAGTGTGTGTCCAGTGACTGAAGACATGTTGGTGTAACTTGCTTTCCAACACGGACAGCTTTGGGTAGAGCATGTGGGCACTGCGACGTGGCAAATGAATTGATGTAACACCGTTGCCATACGTTTGGCTTTAAATTGCACAGATTGGAGTAGAGGTGCACCAAAATCACTTTGCTCCATCATTATCCTCCCTTTGAACAGAAATACATGACAAGTGGCCAATAGCCTCCACAGCGCCCTCTAGAATATTTAAAAACATCAGCCCCAAGCAATTTTATGACAGATAATTATGAATCACAGTGTAAATCTTTATCTTCTCAGGACCTATGAAAAAGTGTCTTGGAGCCCTGGTCCAAACTCAACAGGAAGTCAACCATTTTGGGTCAAAGTGTCATTTCTTTGTGTTTCTCTTTTTCAAAATACCCTCTGCATTGACCTTACTTTGCCATACAAGCATGCAATTTGGTACACTTGTCCAGCTCCCCAAGATGTACAGAAAAGCCTCTAGTACCATTGCTGTACAATACATAGGAAGCCGGCCATTTTGGACTGAGCTTCCAAATTTCAGACTTTGTGGCAGTTTAGAGCCGCTCCCTTTCTGACACCCTTGACCTAATCAGGATGGTCCTGTGTTAGAAGACATATAACAAGGTGGTCTGACTTACTTTAAATTACAATTTTCGATGGAGGATGTGGGTGTCGTGGCGTGACGAAATAAGAAGTGACGCCGTTACAATACGTCTGGCTCTACATTCCACAGATTTGAACCGAGGTGCACCAAAATCAGTATGATTGATCATTATGCACCCCTTGAACAGGAATCCATGATAAATGGCCAATAGCCTCCACAGCACCCCATATTAATTCCTACAGTTATATCTCAGTGATACATCATCCAATCTGAACCAGATTTATTATGCGTCATCAGTGAGCACTCCTAGACACAGTGATATTGTTTAACATTTGGCTCAAGTGCGCCCCTAGATTATTCAAACTGTTATATCGTAGTGATAAATCATTCGATCTGCACCAGATTTATTATACGTCATCATTGAGCTCTTCTACACACATTGGTATTGTTGTTTAACACTACACTCCAGTCTGCCCCTAGATTATTCAAACTGTTATATCTCAGTGATACATCATCCTATCTGCACCAGATTTTTGGTATGTCATCAGTCAGCACTTCTACACACACTGATATTGTAGTTTAACATATGACTCCAGTGTGCCCCCTAGATTATTCCAACAGTTCCAACAGTGTACGTCATCAGTGAGCTCTTCTTCACACATTGGTATTGTTGTGAAATATCATCCAAACTGTACCAGATGTATTGTGCGTGATCCCTGAGCATTGCTAGACACATTGGTATTGTTGTTTTGACTCCAGTGCACCCACTGTATTATTCCAACAGTTAAAACTCAGTGATACATCAACCAATCTGCAGCAGAGTTTTGGTGCATAATCAATCAGCACTTGTAGACACATTGGTATTGTTCTTTAACATTTGACTCCAGTGTGCCCCCTAGATTATTCTAACAGTTATATCTCAGTGATAAATCATCCGATCCGTACCAGATTGATTGTGCGTCATCAGTAAGCACTTGTGTAGCATGAAGCTGCACTGCTCTAATTATGACTCCTGACCCTTATTCATCTTCCAGACTCACCATGAATCATGTTCTTTAAAATTACCTCTGATTCAATAACGTCTCATGTTTTTCTACACATTTCTCAACCTTGGACACAGAGTCAGCTAAAGTCTGACAAACCGTATCTTATTTTTTCTCTATTTCTAAGAAAGAAAAACAAATCATTAATTGAGTTTGTTTTCTTTGACTAACGAGTGAACATGAATAATTTTGATTGTTGTTTTCAATCTTTATAATGAAATCATGTGAAATGCTACAATGTGAATAACATATTTCCCGGTTCTTTTTTTTTTCAGAAAGTGATCATTCTTTTAGAGAGACCCGTGAAAATTTAGTCTTTGAGCTGGAAGCTGTTTTCTTCAGAGGAAAGTCACAATGTTCCCTAGTTACCATGGCATACCAATTTATTTATAGAGCACTTAAAATGCGTGTCCTGGGTCTTCCTCTGGGTCTCCTCCCGGTGGGATGTGCCCGGAGCACCTCACCTGGGAGGCTTCCAGGAGGCATCCTAACCAGATGCCCAAGCCACCTCAACTGGCTCCTGTCAATGTGGAGAAGCAGAGGCACAACTCTGAGTCCCTTCCGGATGACCAGGCTTTTCACCCTATCTCTAAGGTAGAGCCCAGACACCCTGCGGAGAAAACTCATTTTGGCCTTTTGTATCCGAGATCTCATTATTTTGGTCACAACCCAATGCTCATGACCACAGATGAGGGTAGGAACGTAAATTGGCTGGTAAATTGAGAGCTTTGCCTTTTGACTCAGCTCTCTCTTCACCTCAACAGATTGGTACAGCGCCCGCTTCACTGCAGATGCCGCACCTATACACCTATCGATCTCTCACTTCATTTTTCTCTCTTTCATGAACATGACCACAAGATACTTAAACTCCTCCACTTGGGGCAGGACCTCCTCCCTGACCCGGATAGGGCACTCTACCCTTTTATGGCTCAAGATCATGGCCTCAGATTTGGAGAAACTGATCCTCATCCTGGCCATGTCTCACTTGGCTGTGAACTATTGTAACAAAAGCTGTAGATCATGACCTGATGAAGCCAGTAGGACCACATCATCTGTAAAAAGCAGAGACGTGAGCCTAAGGCTAACAAAACAGATCTCCTCAACACCTCGGCTGCACCTAGAAATTATGTCCATAAAAGTTATGAACAGAATCAGTGACAAAGGGCAACCTTGACAGAGTCCAGCTCGTACGGGGAAAAAGCCTGACTTACTGCCAGCAATGCAAACCAAGCTCTGACACCAGTCATACAGGGACCTATCAGCACACATCAAAGGGACTGGTACCCCATGCTCCCGGAGTACCCCCCACAGGATTCCCAGAGAGACGCGGTTGAAGGCCTTTTTCAAGTCTACAAAGCGCATGTAGACTGGTTGGGCAAACTCCCATGCACCCTCCAAGGCCCTGCTGAAGGTAGAGCAGACTCAGTGTTCCATGACCAGGATGAAAACCGCACTGCTCCTCCTGAATCTGAGGTTCGACTATCCGAAGGACCCTCCTTTCCAGAACCCCTGAATAGACCTTACAAGGGAGGCTTAAGAGCATGAACACACTCTACGGTGCCACTTTTTGAATAGGGCGGCTGTGGCTGAGTGTTTAAAGCAGTCGTCCTCCAACACAAGAGTTGAGGGTTCGAATCCACTAGCTGTCACACACCGAAGTGTCCCTGGGCAAGACACTGAACCCCTCGTTGCCTCTGATGTGTGTTCCATCAGTGAATGAATGTGATAAAGCACTGATTTGTCTCTTTAGAATTAGCTTTGTAGAGATCTAGTAGAGTGTTGTATAAATGAGGGCACAAATTGTAGTGTAATGCGCTTTGAATAATTTGATCAGATAGAAAGGCGCTATATAAGTACAGTCCATTTACCATAGTGGGGCCACCACCCTGTCTGCCAATCCAAGTGAACTTCCCCCGATGTCCACGCAATATTGCAGTCGTATAAGCCAACACAACCCCACAAAATCCAGAGCCTTAAGGAACTCCGGGCAAATCTCATACAACCCTGTGGCCCTGCCACCAAGGAACTTTTCAACCACTACAGTGACCTCAGCACCAGAGATTGGCGAGTCTGACCCAAAGTCCCTAGGTTCTGCTTCCTCAGTAGAAGATGTGCTGGTGGGATTGAGGAGGTCTGTCCACCAACCCACAAAATCCCGATTTGAGGTCATTACCACCTTCACTATACACAGTATTGGTAGTGTACCATCCCCCCCCTCCTCCCCGAGATACTGGATCATAATCACCTCAGAGCTGTAGGCAAGTTCTTCTCCATGGCCTCTCTGAACTCCTCCCATGTCCAAGTTTTTGCCTCAGTGACAACCTGAGCCACTTGGACTGCTGGTACCCATCAGCTGCTTCTGGGGTCCCAAAGGCCAAAAAGGCCCGATAGGACTCCTACAGCCTGAAAGCATTCCTCACTGCCGGTGTCCACCACTGTGTTCGCACAAAGGCAACTGTGGAAAGGGAAACTTCCCCATGAGGAAGAAACTGTTGATAGATACGGTACCATCTCTTATCAGGACTATGGAATTTTCTGGCAATGTTTATGGACAACTAACCATATTTTTCGGCCTAAACAAAATAGCAACTCAAGCCTCATCCCTGACTCAGTCTACTCTTCTGTAATCCATGGTTCAGGCTAACAGTCTATGCCCCAAGTAACCTGATGTTCGACCTTCTGAAATGTTTGAATGTAAATGGACTGTACTTATGGAGACTTTCTATCTTAGTGAGATACTCAAAATGCTTTACAACACAATCTGTACCCTCATTTGCCCATTCATACAGCACTCTACTAGATCTCTACAAAGCTAACTGAACAAATTACTCTAAAGACACTAATCAGTGCTTTATCACATTCATACACCTATGAGACACACATCGGAGGCAACAAGAGGTTCAGTGTCTTGCCCAGGGACACTTCGGCATGTGACTACTGGTGGATTCAAACCACCAACTCTGGCATTGGAGGATGACTGCTGTAACCAATGCAGCCACAGCCACCATTTAACACACGCAAATGTGGTGGCTTCATCCTTCAGTGTAACTTGGCATTTAACCATGCACCTATCATCTATTTGTCTGATTCTGCTCGCATAACATACGCTGTCAGTGCTTTAAAAGGAAAAACACTACAGTGGGCACATGCTTATCTTTGGATGTGCCTCATCACGACCCTGACATTTGCCGCTTTCCTGAAGGACTTTCTTCTTGTTTTTGACCATCCTTTACAACAGGAGGAGGTGGTCCAAAATTTTTTCCCAGCACGTCAGGGGAAAAACATGTTTTCCAAATTCGCCATCCATTTCCGCATCATTGCGGAGGAGTCCGACTGGGGTGAGATAGCATTGCGCAGGGCTTTCATTAATGCTTTAAATAAACAGATAAAAGATCAACTGGTCACCCATGAAATCTCCACAGAATTGGATGGTGTAATTTCCCTAGCAATTTGGATAGAGAATAGGGTTAATGAGAGCCTCTTGGAAGAGGACTACTACTCCTGTGAACACCTCCTACGCAGACGTAATGTTTCTTCCCCTGCGGATTCAACTTCCGATCCCGAGCCGATACAAATCAGTTGGACTCGTCTTTCTACCGAGGAGCGACAGCACATTCACAAGGCAAATGCCAGCATGTACTGTGGGAAAAAATACAAGTAATTGCTGCCTACAACCTACAGGTAAAAGACAAAGCCCACCAGTAGTACAGAAGATACTGGTGGGTACCACTTCTCTTACTCCTGAGAAGAACTTGAGCTTACCATTGATTATCTACATGAACTTTGTCAACTTTGCCATCCAGGCTCTTATTGACTCTGACACTGAACAAAATTTAATCAGCAGAAGCCTGGTGGAAGAACTGTAGATACCCACCATCAACCTGACACCATAACCTTCTCCTCCCTCACTGGACAAGCCATCTCTTCAATTTCATTAAAGGCATTAAAAATATTGTTTGCCATGTCTGGAAATCACCACGAGATGGGTGAGTTTTTTTGTTTTTGATTCTCCCTCCTCTCAACTTATCCTGGGTCATCCCTGGCTAAACTTACACAATCCTCAAATCAACTGGATCGCTAATAGGGAGAGAGATGCTCTTTGAACTGCCTTCACTCAGCCATCTCTCTAGGTTAACCTCCTAAACAAAAGAGTGAAAACATTGGTCTCCCTACAGTACCCTCACTCTACTATGCAATGGCACCAGTTTTTAGTAAACAAATGGCGTTATCTCTGCCACTGCACAGGCCCTATGACTACTCAGTTGACTTACTTCCTGGAGCACCCCTACCTGTAAGTAGACTTTATAACTTATCTGGCCCTGAAAAACCATCCATGAAGAAATATATTGAAATCTCTAAAATCAGACATTATTCGCCACTCTACCTCGCTGGTAGGGGCTGGATTCTTCTTTGTGGCCAAAAAAAAAAAATCATTAAGAACTTGTATCAGATATAGGGGACTCAATCAAATTACAGTACCTTAAAAAAACACCCACTCCACTTAATCGACTCAGTCTAAAACAGTTCCAGGAAACAACTTTTTTCAGTAAACTGTATCTTCGCAATGCGTATCATTTGGTGAGATATCACAAGGGAGATGAAAGTAAGACAGCTTTTAAAACCCCTTTGGAACAATTTGAGTACCATAGTCATGCCGTTTGGGCTAACTAACGCCCTGGCAGTTTTTCAAGCTCTTGTTAATGACATTCTCAGGGACTTCTTCAATGTCTTCATATTTGTATATCTGGACGATATACTCATTTCTTCTAAAAACGAAAACCAACATACTCATGTTAAAGCTGTTCTTCAGACTGTTAGAGAATCAACTTTTTGGCAAAGCAGAGAAATGCAAGTTTCAGGCAACTACTGTAACACTCCTGGGTTTCATCTTTGAGAGAGGACAGGTTCAGTCTGACCCTGAAAAGACCAAAGCTGTAGTGGAGTGGCCAGTTACCATCAAAAGGAAACAACTACAATGTTTTCTGGGGTTTGCTAACTTTTACCGTCGGTTTATTAAAAACTATAGCAAAGTTGCCACTCCCCTGACTCAGCTCACGTCTATTCTGAAAAGATTCAACTGGACACCCAAAGCTGATTCTGCCTTTGATGGCCTCAAACTCCTCTTTTTGACAGCCCCCATCTTGTCCTATCTTGATGTAATAGACAGTTTATTGTGGAGGTAGACGCTTCAGACTCAGGTGTGGGGGGCCGTCTTGTTTCAACAAGCACCCGAAAATGGAAAACTTCACCCATGTGCCTTTTTCTCATTGATTGTCTGCTGCTGAGATTAATTATGATGTCGGCAACCAAGAGTTACTAGCTATTAAACTAACATTAGAAGAGTGGAGACATTGGCTGGAGGGAGTTGAACTCCCCTTTATAATATGGATTGACCACCAAATGTTATCCTATCTTCAAGGAGTTGAGACTTAATGCTTAAATTTAACTTTTCTATAACATATATTCCAGGGTCCCGCAATGTCAAACCAGATGCCCTCTCATGACAGTTCTCCATGGATGAGGGTCCTGGCACCCCTGAAAACATCCTCTCTTCCTTCTGTAAGGTGTGTGTCATGGCTTGGCCTATCGAGATGGACATCCTAGAGGCCCAAAAGACTGAACCAGACCCAGGCACCGTTCCTCCTGAGAAAATGTTTGCTCCAACTTCAATAGTGAGTAGTTTCGGATTGGATCCACACAGCTAAATTTACCTGCCATCCTGGCATAAGACACATGCTTCACCTCGTTAAAGCAACCTTCTTGTGTCCTAACCACAAGAAAGATGTTTAGAACTTTGTTTCAGCCTGTCCAACATGCGCCTGAAACAAACATAGAAACCAGCCCCCTGCTGGCCTGCTCTTACCACTTCCCATCCCTAGCCACCCCTGGTCTTACATCACCCTGGGTTTTGTCACTGGTATCCTCAACTCAGAATCAGAATAAGAATAAGCTTTATTGTCATTGTACCAAAATACAGTGAGAACATGTCCATACAGTTGTCCAAAAGATGGGTGGAGTGCATGTAGCTGCTGTTATGATAGCATGGCCTCTTATCCTTTTCAGAATGCATTTTTTAGATAGAAAAGGGGACAAAGACATGAAGATAATGGCATTACAAAAATATCTCTTCACTCCATGTCCTATCAGGACACAATTTAAGGCATCAAAAACTCTCCCAGCAAGCACATTTATGAACACGATGGACAAAGCTTTTCCTTAGTTTACACATTTCCCAGGAAAAACTGATGTCGGCCTGTTTTCGAGGCCAACGGGGAGAGCCAAATTCAGTTAAGCCACAATTGTTGATCTTTTCAGGCAGACTATTTTTCTTGACAACCTTGAGTCTTACTGGTGTTTTCAAGATTCGAAATGGCCAGATTAGGGTGTAGTCTACAGGTCCATGCTTACAAGCCCCTCCAAGGTCGTTTCATGCTGGCGGGTCCTAAAGCCACAGGTGGCCTGCGATTCTCACAAATCACTTCCATCATACGGTTTAGCTCATAAATCAGCTGATTTTTGAGTCCTCAAAGTAAGAGCCAAACCTTCACATAGGCACCAGCCTGACCAGGCCAGATTAGCAGTGGCCGTCTTCTTGTATGTTGATAAATCAGGAACCAGACACTTCCAAAAACAAGAAACCTATCATAAATCCAATTATATGCAATTTTGGCATCCTCGATTGACCACAGAGACAGACACATCACATTCCATTTCCTCCAGAGACATATCCAGCTGCATACATGTCAGACGGGCAGACATGAGGGCTCTCCTGGACCCTGTCACTTTTTAGAAAAGATTTTGTCGATTGCGTCAAAAATCCAGTTGGTCAGATCTACAACAGTAGTTTTCATTTCAGAACATGTATAAAGTATGAGTTCCGATATGCAGACTTAGAACAAAAAATCAGGAGGAGAACAGGAGAGGGAAGAGAATGCATCTGCCTCATACCAGAGTGAGTGAGGAAAAAAAGTAACTTGTGGTAACTGAGTTACCGTCTCGGATAGTAACTCAGTTATCTGCACCATTGTTGACTGTTTTTCCAAGTCTGCTTATCTTATTCCTTTGGCTAAACTACCCTCTGCTCTGCCCAGATCATCACTAAAAATGTCTTTCACCTTCACAGCATCCCTCAGGACATAATTTCCAACTGTGGACCGTGCTTCATTTCTCAAGTATGGAGGGGTTTCTGTCGAGCCTTTGGGGCGACTACCAGCCTCACGTCTGCATACCACCCTCAATCCAATGGACAAGTGGAACATTGCAACTAGGAACTGGAAACTGCCCTGAGATGTGTCACTAACAACAACCCCTCATCCTGGAGCCAACACCCACCTTCGATGAATTACGCCCAAAAGTCACAAACTTCTGCAGCCACTGGAAAATCCCCTTCAAGGTTGTGATCGGTTATGTTCCTCCACTGGTCCCCTCACTAGAGCCTGATGTGAGCATTCCCTCTGTCCATCTTTATATCAAACACTGCCATTAGATCTAGCACCACACAAGAGAAGCTTTGTCCAGATCCACAGAACAGGAGATTTTCAGACAGAAATCAGTCAAAGGCTCCAAAGTACAAAGTCAGCCATATGGTATGGCTTGCTACTAAGCACATAACTTTGAAAGATACTCCCAGAAAACTTCCCCTAGGTTCATCTGACCTTTTCCTTTGGTGAGAGTGGTCAACCGGTCGGTGGTGCATCTCCAACTCCCGCCATCCATGAAGATAAACACTTTGTTCCATGTATCATCAAACCGATAACCACTAGCCCTCTACACCCTCTGGCAAACCTCCCTCCACCCCCGTCCCCCGCGTCTCACCAACAATGAACTTGCATTCTCGGTCCAATGCCTTTTGAACATACTGCGTTGTGGCAAAGGAGTCTTGACTGGGATGTTACGGTCTGGAGGAGCACTCTTGGGTTCCTAGATCACATATTTTGGACCCTGGACTCATCTCAGCTTTTTTCATTCTCACTCCGAGAATAGACGTAGATCACCAAGAGGCGATTCTTGGGGTGGGGGTGGGGGTGGGGGGATGGGTGCGTGGTTGTGGAATTCCTGGGTTTTGCCTGTCAATCATCCTTCCTTTCACAGCTGATTATCTCTAACTCACTCCACCTGCTGCTGCTCTGAGAAGGACTGCCTGAGGGTGTACTTAAGTTCCTGCCAAATGCCTATTCAGTGCGGGGACATCATCTGACAAATGGTAACTCGTGCACAGCCAACCAACCTTTCGTTGCAGCTGGTGTTCACCATCTGTGATCTCTTCAGAGCCTTCCATGTCCTGCTCCCCTAAGTCCTTCCTAAGACCTCATCTCTCCACTGGGCTCCAGCTGTGGATCAATGTCCACATTGATCCACAGCTGTTCCTTCAACTTCCATCTTCAAACTATTCAGAATTGGGTCAACCTGCTCCTCTCTCCACCGCCACTCACCTCAACTTTTAACCGCCTCCTAAACCCAGGACTTCTCTCCTTCTCAGTCTGTACCTGCAAAACAAACAGTAAGGAGTTATTCTCTATTACAATAATCAACATTCTCAAATGTCAACATTAGAACCCATACTCACCTTGTCCTATCCTCCCTTGCAGCTGTGATGCCTTTAATCCACCTGTAAATAAAGATTACTTACTTTTTGTATTCCCGTCTTTACTGAATCAGTCTGCTTACTTGCGGGGTCGACATTGATACAAACCTTATAGGAGTGAGGACAGAGGATGCAGATGACAGAGTGAGATGGAGGAGGATAACTCGCTGAAATATCATTATTATTATTAATAATAATTCATTTGTTTATTTATTTATTTTCATTTATGAAAAAGATTGTTAATTTAACATGTGAAGCCATATTTGTAAATAGCATAAAAAAGACTGCATTTTTCCTGAAAGAACAGCTGCCACAGTAAAAGTCTGCAAAATCCTGAAACGTATGATTTTAAATATCCCGAACGATCTTCTTTCTGTCCACAACTAACATATCAGCTATCTCCATCTTCATTCTTCCTGGGACAAATGACAATGCTTCACCAAGTAATGTTGGACTTTCAGTTCCATATATCCTCAAGTAAATTACATTTATCATCTCTGATAACTCTCAATCAGGTCATCTGGACAGTTTCTTGACCTGATTGAGAGTTATCAGATTTGACACCTGGATTACTGAGCATGAACTTTCTTACATTTATCATGTTTAAACATTTTGGGAAATTTTAATACATAGACTTTCTGCATCAAAATATTTCATTTAGTTGTTTTCCTCATTCAAGGAGACTAGCTTTAAACATGACGCTGGAAGTCTCAAAAATTTTGAAGTAATTAATAATCCACAGTAAAAAAAATCTGAAGGCTCAGAAAATTATTTAATTAGCAAGGACCACGCCACAGACATGGGTTTAAAGTTTAATAATGGACGGATAAGGGATGAGGGATGAAGGGATGAAAGGATGAAGGGATGTAGGAGAGAAGGAGTGAAAGGATGGGGGGATGAAGGGATGTAGGAGAGGAGGCGAGTAGGGGTGAAAGGATGAGGGGATGAAGGCATGAGAGAAGTAGGGATGAGGGGATG
>JAVCKU010134832.1:0-12074 GCA_032273985.1 Hypsolebias coamazonicus
TTCGCAACAAAAGATTTAGTCGAATGGTGTTGCGATACAAACGACACGTTACTCTCGCACGATGAACAAGATTGTTTAGACGTACCTTCGGTCGAAAACGCACTGTACCGCATATTCCAGAAGCTGAACGGTCACACCGAGCCCGTACCGACACCTGACACAAACGCGCTCAAGCGAGCCTTAGAGACGTTCGTCGGCGGACCGATAGAAAAGAACGAAGATCCTGGGAGTCTAATAAACATAGTGCACACGCTGCACTTTCAAGACGTTGACACCGATCGAACCGACGTTCTCCGAATGTGGTCCATCGATGTACGTAGGATGATCGCGTATTTCGACCGTCCTAACGCAAACGTGATGTACGACACCATGTTCACGTTCGACGTTACAACATTTGAAAAGTCTTTGTGGCAGTGTATCCTGGACAACTTCGTATCTCGGAGCGTAATACAGAAAAGTGTAGAAATTTGTAACAATCGCCCGTACGCCGTCAGTGATCATGCGCGGGTTACCAAAAGTGTATGCGGTTTACCACAAATACTGTGTGTAACTTTGAGAAGACTTGTAAGGGAATCGAGACGAGACAATGTCTATCCAGATAAGAACATTACAACACTCAAGAAAAAGTTCGAAGAGTCTCTTACTATAGGGAACAAATGTGATGCCAGCAACAAAGATTGGCTTTTCAGAAAGTATTGGCTGTACGCGCTCAAAACGCACACGGGTACCTGCCACAGAGGATATTTTAGGGCTTATGTAAAACGTAAAGAGTGTTGGTTCTTAGTGGACGATACGAGAACGTGTCCCGTCAATTGGACTTGGGTTGGTGCGCTGCACGGCTCGGATGATGAAACGGGGGAGATTGCCTACATGTTGTTCTATTGTAAAGACTAGTGTGTAACATTGATTGTGTTCTACCACTGTTGTTATTCAATAAATTGTATGCTTGCCTATAATGTAGCGTGTCTCATATTCATTTCTTCACCCTCTCTACACATGGTTTGTCTGTCACGATTTAAACGTGGGACGTGTATTGCACGCTGTAGAGAAGTGTACTACATAGTCTTGTCTTAACGAGTGTGCACACGATGAATATAAACGAACACGTTTCATTGCACGCCACATACAAACGGCACGAGACGTGTTGAGTGTTCATAGTTGGAGCGTTACTGTGATCGAACAGGTTAACCCATGGCTGCAAGGACAGACGTTGAGAACAATGTACGTTCTGCGATCACTAGCATAGTAAACGTTCTTTTTGCGACGGAAGAGCTACTCAATTGGTGCCAAAACACGGTTTCACTGTTAACACAGCGTCCCGTCGAACACGCTTTGTTTCGCACATTAGAAGGTCAAGACACGCTTAACGTTGATGCGTTCACTAAGGCTCTAGAGGAATACGTGGGCAAACCGATCGAGACTTACGAAGGCCCGGAGAGCGTCTTCGACTACGTACTAAATGCTCTTCGCGATCAAGATACCGAACGTAGCAGAAGCAATGTAATTAAAATGTGGGCAATTGACACACGCGTGCTACACGATCGCAGAATTCATCGCACGCACTGTTCGATGCGTACAGCGTATGAACAAAGGTCTATGTTTACCGCATGCATCTCAGAGCGAGATCCACCGAAGTCATTGCAGGACATTGTGAACGAAACACTCGTAACACGATACAACATAGAAGATGTTCCATGTGAAAACGAGTGTAAAGGACGTACGTTTCAAGACGATGGAGGCACACTGTTCGTTACCGAAAGCATGTGTGGGTTTCCGCAGAAGTTAAGCGTAACCTTGACGAGAGTGGTGGGCGAGTCGTTAGACTTAAACAATACCAATACGAACGTGACTTTACACAAGGTTGTCAAAAGCATCACGTTTGATGAAACGCTCATACTGAACACCAAATGTCCTGGGGGTGTACGAACCTGTGCGATTTATGAACTTTACGCAATCATAACGTACACAGGACCCCCTCACTCTGGCTCTTTCAAAGCTTACGTGAAACGGAAGCGTGAATGGTTCTCGACAGACGACGGCCGTGCGAGTCCATGCAGTTGGTCTCATGTTTACAGTACACACGGTGCACGCAGCGAAAATGACAAGGTTGTCTATATGCTGTTTTACAGGCAACGTAACGTAGTACCGTAAACGTTTTGGTATGCGTCTTTTGTTGTGTATTATATTTTGTTCACAAAGATACACTTGTTATAAAATGTACATTGTGAACGCTTTGAAAGCGTCTGTGTTTCCGTGTGTGAATAAATGCCGTTGTGCGCACATCGACACCCTCGTCTCCGCTTGGAAGTTTGTTTCTTTTGCTACGCATTGGTCTCTCATGGAACTGCCATGTTGTACAAAAACACAATAAACCATGCACGTACAAGAAGTAGCACTGTTACCATTGTATTTTTATTTGTATAGAACTTTTGGATAATGATAACACGTTGTATGTGAATAGACGCCAGTCTTGCGCTCATCATCACCCTCGTCTCCGCTTGGAAGTTTGTTTCTTTTGCTGCGCATCGGTCTCTCATGGAACTGCCATGTTGTACAAAAACACAATAAACCATGCACGTACAAGAAGCAGCACTGTTACCATTGTATTTTTATTTGTATAGCACTTTTGGATAATGATAACACGTTGTGTGTGAATAGACGCCAGTCTTGCGCTCATCGTCGCCCTCGTCTCCGCTTGGAAGTTTGTTTCTTTTGCTGCACATCAGTCTCTCAAGGAACTAGCATGCTGTACAAAAACAACAATAAAAGATGCACGTACAAGAAACCGCACTGTGTTACCATTGTATTTTTATTTGTATAGCACTTTTGGTTAACTATGAAACATTGTAAACAAATTGGAAGCATCAGTGTTTTTGTGTGTGAATAAATGCCGTGTTGCGCACATCGACACTCTTGTCTCCTCTTGGACGTTTGTTTCTTTTGTTGCGCATCGGTCTCTCATGGTACTGCCATGTTGTACAAAAACACAATAAACCATGCACGTACAAGAAGCAGCACTGTGTTACCATTGTATTTTTATTTGTATAGCGCTTTTGGTTAACTATGAAACATTGTAAACACATTGGAAGCGTCAGTGTTTTCGTGTGTGAATAAACACAGTGTTGCGCACATCGATGTTCTCATCTCCTCTTGGATGTTTGTTTCTTTTGTTGCGCATCGGTCTCTCATGGTACTGCCATTTTGTACAAAAACACAATAAACCATACACGTACAAGAAGCAGCACTGTGTTACCGTTGTATTTTTATTTGTATAGCACTGTTGGTTAACTATGAAACATTGTAAACACATTGGAAGCGTCAGTGTTTTCGTGTGTGAATAAACGCCGTGTTGCGCACATCGACGCCCTCGTCTCCGCTTTGTTTCTTTTGCTGCGCATCGGTCTGTCATGGAACTGCCATGCTGTACAAAAACACAATGAAAGATGCACGTACAAGAAACGGCACTCTGTTACCGTTGTATTTTTATTTGTATGGCACTTTTGGTTAACGATGATTCGTTGTTTGTGAATAAATGACAGTCTTGCGCACGTCGACGTCCTCGTCTCCGCTTGGAAGTTTGTTTCTTTTGTTGCACATCGGTCTCTCAAGGAACAGCCATACTGTACAAAAACACAATAAAAGATGCACGTACAAGAAACCACACTGTGTTACCGTTGTATTTTTATTTGTATAGCACTTTTGGTTAACTATGAAACATTGTAAACACATTGGAAGCGTCTGTGTTTTCATGTGTGAATAAACGCCGTGTTGCGTACATCGACGCTCTCGTCTCCTCTTGGACGTTTGTTTCTTTTGCTGCACATCGGTCTCTCATGGAACTGTCATGTTGTACAAAAATACAGCAAACCATGCACGTACAAGAAGCGCACTGTGTTACCGTTGTATTTTTTATTTGTATAGCACTTTTGGGTAATGATGAATCATTGTGAACACATTGGAAGCGTCTGTGTTTTTGTGTGTGAATAAACGCCGTGTTGCGCATATCGACGCCCTCATCTCCGCTTTGTTTGTTTTGCTGCGCATCGGTCCTCATGGAACTGCCATGTTGTACAAAAACACAATGAAAGATGCACGTACAAGAAACCGCACTGTGTTACAATTGCATTTTTATTTGTATAGCACTTTTGGTTAACGATGAAACATTGTGAACACAATGGAAGCCTCTGTGCTTTTGTGTGTGAATAAACGTAGTGTTGCGCACATCGACGCCCTCGTCTCCGCTTTGTTTCTTTTGCTGCGCATCGGTCTCTCATGGAACTGCCATGCTGTACAAAAACACAAAGAAAGATGCACGTACAAGAAATTGCACGGTGTTACCATTGTATTTTAATTTGTATAGCACTTTTGGTTAACGATGATACGGTGTGTGTGACTGTTCTCGCGTCTGTCGACCGACTGATCTTTTTGCAACGTTAAGTGAAAACTCTCACCTAGTCTAGTTTTAGTTCGTGCGACCGACCTCCGCGCTTCGGCTTTTGCAACGTTAAGTGAAAACTCTAGCATTGCCTAGTTTTAGTTCGACCATTCTCCACGCTTCGGCTTTTGCAACGTTAAGTGAAAACTCTTGCCTAGTGTAGTTTTAATTTGACCGACCGACCCCCAGGCTTCGGCTTTTGTAACGTTAAGTGAAAACTCTCGCCTTGTCTAGTTTTAGTTTGACCGACCGCTGCGCTTCGTCTTTTGCAACGTTAAGTGAAAACTCTCGCCTTGTCTAGTTTTAGTTCGACCGACCACTGCGCTTCAACTTTTGTAACGTTAAGTGAAAACTATCGCCTTGTCTAGTTTTAGTTCGACCAACTGACCTCCGTGCTTCGTCTTTTGCAACGTTAAGTGAAAACTCTCACCGAGTCTAGTTTTAGTGCGACCGACCGACCTCCGCGCTTCATCATTTGCAACGTTAAGTGAAAACTCTTGCCTAGTCTAGTTTTGGTTCGACCGACCGAACTCCGCGCTTCGGGTTTTGCAACGTTAAGTGAAAAAACAGCTTTTCTCGCTCGGTCGGGTGACCGACCTCCGCGCTTCAGCTTTTGCAATGTTAAGTGAAAACACAACTTTTCTCGCTTCGGTCGGGCGACCGACCTCCGCGCTTTGGCTTTTGCAACATTAACTGAAAACTCTTGCCTTGTCTAGTTTTAGTTCGACCGACCGACCTCCGCGCTTCGGCTTTTGCAACGTTAAGAGAAAATTCTCACTTTTCTCGCGTCGGTCAGGCGACCGACCTCCGCACTTCATTTGTTTCTTTTGCTGCGCAACGGTTTCTCATAGAACTGCCGTGCTGTACAAAAACACAATAAACTAAGCACGTACAAAAAGCCACACAGTGTTACAGTTGTATTTTTATTTGTATAGCACTTTTGGTTAACGGTGATAGGTTTTGTGTGAATAAACGCCTGTCTTGCGCACATCAACACTCTCGTCTCCGCTTGGACGTTTGTTTCTTTTACTGCGCATCGGTCTCTCATGGAAGTGCCATACTGATCGAATACGCAATAAAAGATGCACGTACAAGAAACCGCACTGTTACCATTGTATTTTTATTTGTAAAACACTTTTGGTTAACGATGAAACATTGTGAACACACTGGAAGCGTCTGTGTTTTTGTGTGTGAATAAACGCCGTGTTACGCACATCAACACTCTCGTCTCCGCTTGGACGTTTGTTACTTTTGCTGCGCATCGGTCTCACATAGAACTGCCATGCTAGACAAAAACACAATAAACCATGCACGTACAAGAAGCCGTACAGTGTTACCATTGTATTTTTATTTGTATAGCTCTTTTGGTTAACGATGATACGATGTGTGTGAATAAATGCCAGTCTTGCCCACATCGACACCCTCGTCTCCGCTTGGACGTTCGTTTCTTTTGTTGCACATCGGTCTCTCATGGAACTGCCATGTTGTACAAAATCACAATAAACCATGCACGTACAAGGAACCACACTGTGTTACCATTGAATTTTTATTGGTATAGCACTTTTGGTTAACGATGAAATATTGTGAATACATTGGAAGCATCTGTGTTTTCGTGTGTGAATAAACGCAGTGTTGCGCACATCGACACCTCCTCTCCGCTTGGACGTTTGTTTCTTTTGCTGTGCATTGGTCCCTCATGGAACTGACATGCGTTACAAAAAACCCACAATAAACCATGCACTTACAAGAAGCCACACTGTGTTACCGTTATATTTTTATTTGTATAGCACTTTTGGTTAACGATGGCCGTTACACACAATACAGACACTGTGAGCATTATCGTAGTACACAAGTATACACACAACATGTATGAACCATCTACAATGCGGTTTGGTACCCTCGTCTCCGCTTCGACGTTTGTTTCTTTTTGCTGCGCATCGGTGTCTAATGGAACTGCCACGCAGCATACAAAACCCCGCAATAAAACATGCACGTACAAGAAGCCGCACTGTGTTACCATTGTATTTTTATTCGTATAGCACTTTTGGTTAATGATGATACGTTGTATGTGAATAAATGCCAGTCTTGCCCACATTGACACCCTCGTCTCCGCTTGGACGTTCGTTTCTTTTGCTGTGCATCAGTCTCTCATGGAACTGCCATGTTGCACAAAATCACAATAAACCATGCACGTACAAGAAACCGCACTGTGTTACCATTGTATTTTTATGGGTATAGCACTTTTGGTTAACGATGAAACATTGTGAACATATTGGAATCGTCTGTGTTTTCGTGTTTGAATAAACGCAGTGTTGCGCACATCGACACCCTCGTCTCCGCTTCTACGTTTGTTTTTTTTGCTGCGCATCGGCCCCTCATGGAACTGACATGCGGTACAAAAAATGCCTGCGATAAACCATGCATGTACAAGAAGCCAAACTGTGTTACCATTTTATTTTTATTTGTATAGTACTTTTGGTTAACGATGATACATTGTGTGTGAATAAATGCCAGTCTTAACCACATCGACACTCTCGTCTCCGCTTGGACATTCGTTTCTTTTGCTGCGCATCAGTCTCTCATGGAACTGCCATGTTGTACAAAATCACAATAAACCATGCACTTACAAGAAGCCACACTGTGTTACTGTTATATTTTTATTTGTATAGCACTTTTGGTTAACGATGGCCTTTACACACAATGCATACACTGTGAGCATTATCATAGTATACAAGCATACACACAACATGTACGAACCATCTACAGTGCGGTTTGGTACCCTCGTCTCCGGTCTCTCATGGAACTGCCATGTTATACAAAATCACAATAAACCATGCACGTGCAAGAAGTCACACTGTGTTACCGTTATATTTTTATTTGTATAGCACTTTTGGTTAACGATGGCCTTTACACACAATACCTACACTGTGAGCATTATCATAGTATACAAGTATACACACAACATGTACGAACCATCTACAGTGCGGTTTGGAACCCTCGCCTCCGCTTCAACGTTTATTTCGTTTGCTGCACATTGGTCCCTCATGGAACTGACATGCGGTTCAAAAAACTCCCGCAATAAACCATGCACGTACAAGAAGCCGCATTGTGTTACCATTGAATTTTTATTGGTATAGCACTTTTGGTTAACGATGATACATTGTGTGTGAATAAATGCCAGTCTTGTCCACATCGACACCTTCGTCTCCGCTTGGACGTTCGTTTCTTTTGCTGCTCATCGGTCTCTCATGGAACTGCCATGTTGTACAAAATCACAATAAACCATGCACTTACAAGAAGCCACACTGTGTTACCATTATATTTTTATTTGTATAGCACTTTTGGTTAACGATGGCCTTTACACACAATACAAACACTGTGAGCATTATCATAGAATACAAGTATACACACAACATGTACGAACCATCTACATTGCGGTTTGGTACCCTCGTCTCCGCTTCGACGTTTGTTTCTTTTTGCTGAGCATCAGTGTCTAATGGAACTGCCATGCGGTACACAAAAACCCCGCAATAAATCATGCACGTACAAGAAGCCACACTGTGTTACCATTGTATTTTTATTTGTACAGCACTTTTAGTTAACAATGAAACATTGTGAACACATTGAAAGCGTCTGTGTTTTCGTGTGTGAATAAACGCAGTGTTGCGCACATCGACACCCTCGTCTCCGCTTCGACGTTTGTTTCTTTTGCTGCGCATCGGTCCCTCATGGAACTGACAGGCGGTACAAAAAAACCCCGCAATAAACCATGCACGTACAAGAAGCCGCACTGTGTTACCATTGTATTTTTATTTGCATAGCACTTTTGGTTAACGATGATACATTGTGTGCGAATTAATGCCAGTCTTGCCCACATCGACACCCTCATCTTCGCTTGGACGTTCGTTTCTTTTGCTGCACATCAGTCTCTCATGGAACTGCCATGTTGTACAAAATCACAATAAACCATGCACGTACAAGAAACCGCACTGTGTTACCATTGTATTTTTTATAGGTATAGCACTTTTGGTTAACGATGAAACATTGTGAACACATTGGAAGCGTCTTGTTTTCGTGTGTGAATAAACGCCGTGTTGCGCACATCGACACCTCATCTCCGCTTCGACGTTTGTTTCTTTTGCTGCACATCGGTCCCTCATGGAACTGACATGCGGTACAAAAAACTCACAATAAACCATGCACGAACAAGAAGCCAAACTGTGTTACCATTATATTTTTATTTGTTAAGCACTTTTGGTTAATGATGGCCGTTATACACAATACAGACACTGTGAGCATTATCATAGTATACAAGTATACACACAACATGTACGAACCATCTACAGTATGGTTTGGTGTGGTTTGTTTGTAAGTGTCGTATCAGGTACGGCTTTGCACGACTTATGATCCTGAAGCGTTCCTCGTATATTCGAGTTAGAAGGACGATTCTGAAAGACAATCTCATCGGCGAGAGTCTCCAAGTATTTCACAAGCTGATCATTTCGAACGCGTTACGTGCGTTTGTCCATCTCACATGAACACGTTAAACTCTCCGATGACCGAGCTCGTGGATTCTTCACTATCGCAAGCGTCGAGATCACTTAGACCTGGACAGATCGATATTGCTGATCTCGGTGAGAAGCTCTTGGTTGATGGACTAGCGCGAGTCTCGTCCGGTGATGAGGATGCTACGTTGGGTGAGAAAGAACCCTTTGAAGAAGCGAGTTATGTAAACTTATACTACAGTCTTTATCTGGGCTGGGAATCGCAGTTGGAGATTTAGACAAACTGAACGATGGGGCGTTTTCCTCACGCGTTTGGGCCGATGCCAAACTCTTAGGAGAAGTGTTCACGTTTGTTCGTTCGCTCTTGTGTTTCTTCGGCGAATTAGCTGGATCTTTTATATTTTTGTAATCGGCAGAGCACGCGCCCTCTTTCACCATAGTATCACAAGTCGAATCCTTTTTGTCACGAGAAGAAGATTTTGTACATTTTCTATCTCTGCTACGGTCCTTAGATTTTTGTTTCTTGTACTTGTACGCGGAATCGCTCGTATCCGAACCTTGTTCATTTGAGAATGTCACACGCTTCGCGACGCTCGGCTCATCGTCGTCATCTGAAACAAGTCTAGCGCACTTACGGTGTTGTTTACATGTCGACACGTCGACACTGTCCGTGTCGCGTTACAACTTGCGATGACGTTTTTTTCGTTCGAACAACCGGATCGATCGAAGCTTCGCTGTCTCCGCTATACTGGTCGTCTACGTACTCGTCGTTTATGAAATCGTCGCTTGTATCGTATTCGTCCATACGTTTGTTTTCATCACGATACTCTGTATCAGAAAGGTTTTCGCCCAACGGTTCGTCCTCGGGAGGAACGAAGGAGTCGCGGTCTTCCATGTCAGACATCTCTCGCGCTTCGTTGTCCAGCCAACAATCGCTCTCTACATCGTTCGTGCTGTAATTCGCCCGGTTTAACTCGTCGCGCTTAAACCCAAGAGCGAGTTCAGCGCGACATACCCATCGATCCAGCGATGTTCGTTCTAGGTAACCGATGAGTGTGCTGTTCAGTCTATCCAAAGGGCATATTAGAGATTTTAGTCTCTCGACCGTGGTAACGTTCGTTATGACCCACTGTTCCAATACCTCTGCACGACTCCTGGTTGTCTTTATCCAACCCCAGAACGTCGCACACGAGCTCTCTGCGTAAACGACTCGAATGTAGCCACGCTGAAGTCGTCAGTAAGATATTTAGGTTTTTTATCCACAACGAAAACGGAATGTGATCAAGTATTGTCATGTGACCACCGTTGCCTTTGCGCTTCTGCTGCTGCTGCAACTGCTTGATATCACAGGTCGCTTTAGTCAATCTGGTCAATTTGCTGTGGTACATGCAAAGATTGTGAAACATCACCTTCATGTTATCGTACAGGCGAGATAGGTCCTTGTTGTGTTTCGCGCCGGTCTCGTGTTTCACCAAACCTTGCCATTTTCTCTGAACATTGGCCGCGTTCAACGCGTCGGCGCTCTTGAGCTCGTTCAATATCGCCGTTTTGTCTTCTGCGTTCTCGTACCTTTTCTCTAGGTACTCGGTCACGTATTCGAGAAGGCAGTGCCACGTCGTGTTCATTTCCGTGTGTACATTGCACGCGGCGGATACGTTAACCCGGTCTCGAAACTGTTCGTCGGACGAATACCGATTGAGGAATTTTTTGTACATTTCTAACTTGTCGTGCGAGCAGTATAGGAGCTCGGCCACAATGAAAGCATTTGGGATCTTGTTGTCCATCAACTGTATACCCAAATGGATAACTTCACTCATGTACGGAACGTGGTTTAGACTCTCAAAGTACGTAGGGGCGTATACACACTATCGATTGTGACTTTCTTTGCAGACACGTTTCACAGACGCGGTTATCACAGGAAGTTGTATGTCCTGATGCACTTCGGGTTCAAGCAGAAAAGTTTTTCTCAAACCCAGTTCCCGGAGGGCTTTGTGGCAGCAATCTAGTAGTATACTGTTTCCTTTTTCAGAAGAGAAGCTCAAGGCTCTGCAGAACCTTGCTGTCGTGGACACGTACAACACTGATTTCTTCGCCTGATCATCACGTACGCGTACGACAGGAATCAGATTCTTTTTGATCCCCTGGTCTTTCTTGCCAGTTCGTCGAACGTAGACGGTTTTGCTAACTCCATCGGCGCATACAAAACGATTCAAGTTCGGACGTATCTTTTCACAGTCGAAACAGTCCACGCTTCCCACTCGTCTGCTCGCGTTGATGTTGATTGAAAACGCATCGTGAACACAACACATAGGTTGCGGATCTCGGGTAGACTGTGCGAAGGACGTAGACGGTGTGTCTTCTACACCTCGTCCCATCGTTTTGTTAGGCTTCACGTGTCGGAATATGTCGTCCGGCTTTACGTATTGAAACGCAGGCGTCAAGGCATCGGGATGCGTCGGGACTTCTAGCGAAATGTCCCAGAACTCGATGTTGCTTCCCACGACGGCTTTGAGCAGCTCGAGACTCTTGGGTCCCGGGACGTACAACACCTCTTACATGAAGTAAGCTGTTGGCCCGTTCGTCACATCGACCATGTACGTGCCCAATAGCGATCTAGTTTTATCGTGAAAACGTAGGTTGTGGGATTGGTGAAAGTACGTAATGACAGGAAGGTGTTTGACAACAGTCTTGCGTCTAGCGTCTCCGGCCAATTAGTTCTCCTTCATGTAGTACAAAGTGAAGTTGTTGTGCGATAACATCAGTTGCCACACTCCAGCTCTGTCGCGCCATCTATCCGAGTCGACTGAGCCTTGTAGGTCGATCAGGTCCATCAGGGCCATGACTAAGGACTGTGAAGGTTTCTGAATCATCTTGGAACTTTCCGCGATCACTTTGTCCCGTATCATTCTCAGCAAGTTACGTGGTTTGAACTTGGTCGCCGCGTCCACACACTCCCTCATGTCGAGCATTAAATTGTAGACAGCTTGAAAGAGTCCTTTCGTTTCGTCGCACGTGAACGCTTCCGGGTACAGGTGGTCCTCGACCTACGAACGGGTGCCGGACCTAAGGACCGTTCGTAGGTCGATACCGCCGTAGCTCGAAACCGAAAGTAAAAGGGGCCGTACGTCCCGTTT
>JAVCKU010134849.1:0-12068 GCA_032273985.1 Hypsolebias coamazonicus
TGTGGTTCTGTAGTTCATACCTCCAGAGCAGGAGGCCGGGCTGCCACAGAGTTAGTCCGAAAAGAGGAGGCTGCCGTTGGACACATGAGCTGGAAAAGGTCGGTGGAACCTAGCGGACAAAAGTAGTACTGCACCATTTTTGCCAAAATGAGAAACGGTCATATCTCAGCCAAAAATTGGTCTAAAAACATGGGAAAAAATCCATAAATATGCCGCTTCACCCTATAAGTCGCAGGGCATGCAACTTAGGGAAAAGGGAGCGACTTATACACTATGCGGTAGTTTTATTTAAAGATGAACCCATTGGTGGGCCGAACTGAGTTCAAATGTGGGCTTAATGTGGCCCCTGGGCCGCCAGTTGGATAGCCCTGGCCTAGATTTAAAACTTAAAATGATGTGAAGCAGCAATCCAACCTCATCGCCGGTCCAATCGCTCATGCACTCATTATTTTAAACAATTACTGTTTAACATTTTTACAGTCAACACCAGTTTCCAGGAGATCGATCACATCTAAATCCCACCTCAGAGGGAGCTTCAACACTTTCTACACACCCGAGATAGTTTTCAGCTTTAAAACAGTAGCTTGAACCTTTTGAATGGGCATTATGTGGAAAAGGTTGTGAGAAATTAACATCTTACCTGCTGCAGATAGCTCTTTGAATGTCCTCAGTTTGGAGAACCTGGACCTGATGGATGATTAACACCTAGTAGGGCCAAGATTGAGTGGATTGCTGCCATCTTAAAGCTCACATCTCAAAAACTAACATTCACCCTGCCGTTAGTATGAATGAACAGCACCTAGCTGCAGTACTACCATGTACTTCCATGCACTTCCATGTACCCATTGTACTCATGCTATGAATATTGTTATATTTCTGCAGGAGTAACATTGTAACGGTTAAATGACTGTGGTGTAAAGGTCGTATAAGACCGGGCTGATCTGTTCGTGACCAGCGTTCACAAAGGTACGATGGAGCTTTAGGGCCACGCTAAGAAAAAAAAAAGCCGTAAAATTGCGAGAATAAAGTCGTACGAGACATTTTTTTTGCAGCTCTCGCATTTTTTTCTTCCCACGATTCGAATCCACGATGCGACCCGTCAGTCAATCCAGTAGGCGTGTCAGCAAATGACCAATCCAAGCTAAATGAGTCGTAATATTATCCAAACTCCGACACGATAAAGCAGGTTTACCACATTTTAACTGTGGTAAAATGAAGAATGTTGAGCATCTTGTTAAATTATACTTTGGTACTGGTTTTACAAATAAGGACTCTGATGGGCTGCGGCGCAGCTCTCTGCAGGTGAGGAGCATTTAGCTTCGGATTGGTCATTTGCTGACACGCCTACTGGATTGACTGACAGGTTGCAACGTGGATCCAACTCATGGGAAAAAAATAAATGAGAGCTGCAAAAAAAAAAAAAAGTCTCGTACGACTTTATTCTCGTAATATTAAAACTTTATTCGACTTTATTCTCGTCGTTTTATGGCTTGGTTTTTTTTTTTCTTAGCGTGGTCCTAAAGCTCCGTCGTACAAAGGAGTTTCTAAAACGTCTCAAAGATTTCAGGGTTCTCAGTTTTCCTCGCACGGCTCACAGAGTTTGGAATTTTGATCATGGTAAAAAAAATAAAAATAAAATAACGGCTGCAACACATTTTCTGTCAAAACAGTCACGGAGTTGTCCCGGGCGTCCGACTTGTCTTGAACGCGTCTCGGTGTAGTTTCGGTAAGAACTCGCGCTGACTACCTTAAAGAGATACAATCGCTGAATGATTTTAGAGCGTAGAGTCGTTTTAAGGTGGCAGTGATCTACATTAGTCGTGGACCTGCTCATCCAACAATCCAGTAAGAATTCACCTCTTTTCCTGCAAACAGAGCGATCTACAACAGGTAAGATGTTTTTTGTGCATTCCTCTTCCACATAACCCCACTTTAAAAGAGGCACCGAGTGCCTTGTGTGACGCAGACACGCTTAACTTCTGTCTGCGGCTGGAGGGGGCAGGAATGCAGATAATTCTTCAGGTAAGCACCAGCACAATCAGATCTGTCACACTTTGAGTCTGAGACACATTGTCCTGCAGGAATGTGTGAATTCCATCCAGAAAGCTCCCAAATGGTTGATAACAACAGTCATCGAGCAACAACAAAAACTGCGTCTGTGCTTCAAACAGTGTTCACACGGAGGGAACGGAGCAGCTTCATGCGTTCCGTTGACTATCATGTGAAACGCGTTTTCACGTCTGTGAAAATTGTTTATCGTCCGATCGGAGCTGGAAAAAAAAAATAAAATAAATGTGTGGATGTTTACGTGCGCTAGATGCTCCAAATCTAATAAGAGGTCATACTGGATAAAGTTTTGGTGGATAACTAAATTATTGTTTATAAAATTATAGCGCGGGACGTTGGAATTTCTGATCCGCTGGATAACTCAGTTAAATGTTCGAAGTCATAAGGATATCATTTTGACCCGGTTGCGTATTAAGAATTAAAACTCGCATCATTCCTTTGATAACAGTAAAGTTTAAACCTGTACTGTTAGCAAAACGTCTCAGGGATCACTGAAAGGATTTTACTGAGTAGATCTACAGCTGAAATGGGGTCAGTTCAATTCAAGATGGCTGCCACAGCCAACTGACCTTAAAAAAACAAAAATGGCTCCAACTCAGTGTTTTACAGGCGGTGGTGTGGTAGTAGCTGAGAGTCATTCACAGAACAGACTCAGAGCGCAAAACATTTCACGACGACTTTGTTTAAAACCTTCGTGTTTACTGTTTTTGTCTGTTAGCAAAATATCTCTTACATCACTGGATGCAGTGAAACTGACGTAGCAGAGAGATGTTCTTTTCATCTTGGACATTTTATTCTGCAGGAGAAAACCCCAGTGCAGATCTCCAGGAAGCCACTCGCACCGACAGAAACACGGCGTCCACGTGGCGAGGGAATCCGTTCGACTCGTGTCGTTACATCACCATGGCAACCACAGAGATGAGTGTTTTCAGTTTGATGGAGAACGAGGAGAACGTCTTATTTCAGGATGTCAGCCGTCGTCGTTTTGATGACCAGTAGAGCTTAGCAAATGTTAGCTTCCAGCAGCTAACGCTCCTAGCATGACTGTAGCCACGCTGGTCAGCTCACGGAGCAGCATGGCCACATTAACCACGCCCACTTCACGTTTCTGGCCAATCACACAACAGTTGATGTAAACTCCAGAGAGAAAAGATTTATACCCAGACCTTGTGTCGAGAACGAGCTCTCGGAGCTCCAGGGAGAACAAAATGACGACGTTTATGTCCCATGGAGTATAAATCCAGCCATAGAGTGAACCTATTTCAAGATGGCCGCCAAAGCTAATGGACCCTAAAGAACACAAAAAAAAAAAGGCAGCTACTGAGCTAGAATTTGATGTGGTAGTAGCTGAGAGTCCTTCACAACACGTACTTGAGCTGATGATGTTTTCATAGTGATTATAGCCTGAAACTCTGGCATGGAAGGCAGCGGGTCTTAAACTCTGTCAGGTTTTCGCCCTGACTCATGAGCAAAGCGTTACGCCGATGCAGTGACTCATGCGAAAGGTACGTTACTATCTGGGCCGAGTTCCACGATGACCGGGTTCTGCTGAGTGGATGGTGAGTCAGAGCGAGGAGGATTTACGGTGAGCTCGTACCGTCCCCTTCCTTTCAAACTTCCTGCTCGTGATTATTGCTCCTCGGTCACATTCCTGGACTTCCATGTAAACCGACAGAGTTCTATTTAGACCGCGCAGGAAGGAACGAGAGAAAAACTGCGGACAACAAAGAACTGCACATCGCTTTAACTATCACCTACAAATAATAAAGCAGGGTTTGTTTTTTTTTTGCTTTATATCATATTTGAATTTTATTCTCAGATAAAAATAAACAAAAGCAGCAATGCTTCACGCTCCTATAGGACAAAATCTGTGTTTTAGTTGGCTGTCTGTTAGCAAAATATCTCTTGAACCAGTCATTTGGATGTGCATGTACAGATGATTAACTTTTGGAGTCAACATGGTTCAAGATGGCCCCTGCAGCTCTTTAACTCGGGTCAGTTTTACATCCAATGACCTAAAATTTGACGTGGTAGTGGCTGAGAGTTGTGACACTATCAAAGTATTGGTTGATTTTGATTTATGAATGTACAGTAAACACCATTAACTAAATGGAGGCAACTCTTTTGATCCGCAGCATCTTTTAGAATCAACATGCTGAAGTGAAGTTTGTTTCCAAAGCTGAGGTCAGGGTCCCACTGTGGGCCATGAAACACCAAGAGTGGGGACTTAATACGATTTCCAAATACCGTATTTTTCAGACTATAAGGCACACTTAGAATCCCTACTTTTCTCAAAAATCAACAGTGAGCCTTATAATCTGGTGCGCCATGTATTATTTCTGGTTGTGCTTACTGACCTTGAACCAATTTTATGTGGTTATTGTGAATGAGTTGAATAAAGTTTGACTGTTTTGTTTCGCTTAATGCGCCTTATAATCTGGTGTGCCTTATAGTACAAAAAATACGGTAATCTGTGAGATTAAAGAATGATTTCTTTTTGCTAAAACTGTTACAAGAGTCAAAAACAGTTGTCATAAATAATAAAAACTGCATCAAATTTGTCGAGGCTGTGAGAGTTGATTGGCATATAATGAATATTTTATTCTTCAGGGTTCAGGGTTTTAAAATTACTTTTTTTTTCCAATTAGAAGCTAAAATGTTTGGAAGCCTTCTAATTTGTAATATAGTTTACTTTTTGCATCTCCATTTACATATATCTAATTTAATCTAATATACTGTTTTAACATTATTTTTCCATTTAAAGGAGGAAAAAAAAATCAGCTGTGGTTATTCATTTATTATTTTTTGTTACGTATCTACTTGAGTAATTTTTCAAAAGGAGATTTTCAATTCAATTCAGTTTATTGATACAGCACCAAGTCACAACAGAAGTCATCTCAGGCACTGAACAGAAACATTCATTTAAATAAAAATTAAGTTAATAGCATTAATTATCTGAGGAGCAGACTGCTTTGGATTTAACTTCATCACAGAACTCTCATCTTGAGCAAGCGTAAAGGCGACAGTGGAAAGGAAAAACTCCCTCATAAGGAAGAAACCTTTAGCAGAACCAGACTCAAGACAAGCGGTCATCTGCTTCGAGAGGAAGCCATATCCCATGCTGTTTAATAACTTGACCTAATGGAAGCATTAGGTGAAAAGTATTGGTCCAAGCACTGAGCTCTGAGGAACTCCTTGACTAACTTTGGTGTATGAAGAAAATTCATCTTTTACATTTACAAATTGGAATCTATCCGATTTTGGGGTCATTATAGACCCATGTCTGTTTAAACTTTATTAATTTGTTTTTTAAAGGAGCCAAACTTGTGTTAGAACCAGTGGGAAGGAATGATTCAAAAAGTCTCTTGGAAGAAAATAAAAGTGAGCATTTTTCTTTCTCTGTGGAAAAACAAAATAAAGTACAGTACTGTGATAAGAAAAAAACCTCGTTTTGTAGTAACGTTTCAGCAACATATCAAGAAGACAAAGCTGGCTGGAGGTGACGCCCCTCTTATCTCTGAAAATCAGAAAACGTGCCTGAACTCAGGAATGTTTGAGGTGGGGCCTGCAGGAGGAGGAGGAGGGGGATTATGGTGCCGGGCGGAGGGGCTTTTTGTGTCTCCTGTGAAAGAATGGATGACATCACCGCCTCTTACTCCTCCAAGAACTGGAAATAATGGGAGGAAGTTTGGAGGAGGACAGAGGAGTGGAACCACCTGAGCCACTTTAATTTAATTCAATCCCTGAATCAAACCTCTTTAATCCCTCTCTCCACGCCTTCTTCTCCCGGCCCCTCCATTCTCGCTGCTGCTCGTCGGAGCGATGGACAAGAATGTCGGACAGGAAATGGAGTCAGTTCTTGACATCACCCGTTTCCTCTTCCTTCAGCTCATTTCCTCGAACTCCCCTCAGAGCTCGGCGTGTCCGGCTGCCTTTTCTTTCCTTCGCGGTGCGTGACGGAGCGCGATGACAGGACCGCCGCGGCCGTGACGTCACCGGCTGCTTTTGTTTATGTTTGCTGTGAAACAATACATGTTGACATCTTCCAAACTGAGCTCGCCTTGCACGCAAACTTAACTCACGCCAAATTGAGTGCCTGAACTCATCATATATAAAAGGACAATCGTTTTTTTGAAGGAATGCATATCGCCCCCCACATTTAACAGAGTTTGAGATTAAGATTGTCAGTCGTTTTAATAAACCCTAAAATTTAACATTATGCAAAACGTAATGCAACGTCGCAAAAAGCCGCTCTTGGAGTATGTGTTGTTGAACAACCTCAGCTACTACCACACCAAACTTTAGCTCAATATCTCTTAAACTGACTGAGCTGTGCTCATGTTTGTGCTCAATAGTGATGGTTAGCTTCGGTGGCCATCTTGAATTGCACTGACTCCAAAAGTTATGTACATCCAGTGACTACTTCCTGAACGTTTCATAAAAATTCAACATGTGGTTCATGAGTTATTTTGCTAACAGACAAACAAGGTTGACTCCAACAGTAAATGCTATGAATAGCACTTGAAGTATGTGTTGAGGATGACTCTTGGCGACAAACAAACCAAACTGTAGCTCAAAAATCTCAAAACTTGACTTGACGTGTAGCCATTTTAGTGTTTTAGGTCAGTAAGGTCACTTAGCTGTGGCGGCCATATTGGATCAGGTTTACTCCAAAAGTTAATTAGTTGTAGATGCACATCTTCTAATTATTTTCTACAAAGTAAAAGTTCACAAAAACGTTGGTGAGCTTCACGCCCTGAAAGGCTCCGAGGGAACGGGACCATTCCGCTTGTTCCCACAACAGTTTCAGATGTTTGAAAACTCCGGTCACAGAGGAAGAAGCCAAACTGCTGGATTGTTAAAACTCTGGCAGGAAGAGGACATTTCATTTTTGAAACTTGAAAAAAAAAGAAAGAAAACTGTTGCGTTAGTTGTCTCGCGATGACGATTTATGACAGTTGCCACCGCTCCGTTAATGAGTAGGAGGAGGGGGGTTAAGGTGGGGTCAGTCACATTCTTGGTCCGTTCTCTCGGTCCTCCGAGTGCCTGAGGGAGAGTTAGGAGTTGAGGAGAGAGATTAGGTTCCCTGGTGCCGGGAAAGATGAGAGAGGAGCGCCTGTAGAGACGAGTCTGTCCAGGACTGGAGAGGTGTTTGAGGCCTGTTGGGTGGGGGTGGGGGGTGGGGTGCTCTGGTACCGTACTGCACTCAGATTCATTTTCATTTACCCTTTATTTATACAGGTAGTTTAATTGAGTCATTTTCAAGAGAGACCTGTTTGGGAACAGATGGTGGGGGTTAAGGGCCTTGCTCAGGGACCCAGAGTGGAGCAAATGAGGGTGTAGGCAGGTGTGGGTGTTTCACCTTTTCCACCTACATTTTGATGTTGACGGTAACGGGAGTTGGAACCTGCGACTTTCTGATCACGTGCCCATTTTCTCTAACCTCTGCGCCACCACTCCCCGATGTCCCTAAATGTCTGGAGAAAGTTCTGATTGGACACAACAGATGAATTTTACTGGTTCAGTTCACACTTTCAGCTGGGTGGTTCTGCAGCAGGGCGTTTATCAGCCACATGGAGCCAAGAACTTTAGCTGTTTTTTATCTCAGCTGTGCAGTGTTTTCAAAATAAAGGCTCAGAAGCTGTAAGACGACAGTTATATGTTCCCTACAGTTCTGTGCAGCTCCGGACCCCGACCGTGAATCTCTTCTTTCTAAACATAAGCATGTGTTCTGTGGCTCTGGAGCAGCAAAGAACAAATTCTCCTGAACATTCACAGTAAGAAAAATAATAAAATTAATTAAAATTAAAAGCTAAGATAGATTTCAGTCAAACAATGTTATAACTGACTGGTTCCCAATTGGGTGAAATCTGGGCCAGAATCAGCATGAGAAAAACAACTTTCTTCCAATTAGGCTCATTTTTTAAAAGCTCAAATAATTATTTTTTACGGGGTTGGGTGATTGACAGGTGTTGATGTGCTCCTCATTTGGGTTAATTTAGTTGACCTTAAGCCAATTACCGTAATTTCTGGACTATAAGTTGCTCTTTTTTTTTTTTTTTTTTTTTTTACACGCCGTGGCTTATATAATGCTACGGCTGATTTATGGCTATTTAATTTAATCTAATTTAATTATTTATTGATGGGATAATGAGCTTCATGCTGCCAAAACAATTAGCCTAATCACACCCGGGCACTCACATAGCAGCCTGATACACCCTTCTCTTTGGTGGTGGGTCTTCATGACTCAGTGAGTCTACCTGTTTAAATAAAGGTTAAAAAAAAAAAAAGATCCAATGAAATTACGAAACAGGTCACAGTGGACTAATGAAATGATGTGTCCACCATTCTCCTGTTCTTTCCTCCCCGTTGTGCCCCCAGGGAAGGGGGAAATATGATGAAGAGGACAGCACAAGCTCTGTGCGCAGGAGGAAGGTGAAGATAGCGATCAATGACTTCCTGGTACGATACTGTATTTATTTATTATTTTAACCAGCCGTGTTACCGGCACTGTTCAGAAGAAAAAAAAAAGAAAAAACATTTATTGTACGCATTGGTGTATGCTACTAGTACGTAATAAATTGAAAGTAAAAATATATATATATTTCTGTGTAGATATCTCATGTCACAACGTGGACACCCGTGGCATATAGACAAGCGAGGTCTATACTGTATATGTACAATTTTTTCATTAGTAGGCGCGGCTTATATTCAGGTGCGCTCAATAGTCCGAAAATTATGGTAGATGGGTGTAATGAGACGTCCTCTGCGCTTGTGTTGTTGTACCATAGGCGTGTGTCCTGTGGCAATCATTAGCATCAACAGCGTAGATAATTTACTTTCTCATATGCTTTGGTGATGTTTTTGGCGGAAAAACTTGAAATAACGCGACTATTTAAACTATAAACTGAAAATAGGAGCTTTTGTTTTACTTGGGTTCAGCAAAAAGACGAGCTAAAGCTGTTAGCACTTTACTCATCCTGCAGAGAAATCCTCAAAGGTAAACCGATGGATTTTGAGCTTATTTTTATTTATTTATTTACTTAACACCAGCTGAGATGTTTACTGAGCTGGACTTCATCCAGACATCACCTGACTTCACTTGAACACGATGACCTCTCAGGAAAGTCATGGGTGTGAGCTGCTTTTAAAACCAATTATACACACCATGTTTACCTGTTCATGCTGTGAGTTTTCACCTGTTTTGGTTTGTTTGTGTCAAGAAATCCAGTGCAACAAGATGCGATAATTATAGTTCATATTTCAAAGTTGTATCGTCAATGTCTGAACTTCTGTTGTTGAAATGGAACCAGTAGGATTTTATAACTTTCATGTCAGTCCACACATCTAAAATCATCATCAGCCGCCACTGACCTAAAGAAAGCTGACAAACGTGTCCCTCGGGGGATACCGTAGGACGACACAGGATTTGGGGTTAAGAGCTGTGTCTGCATTCTCAGCACAAAGCGGAGATTGTTCTTGTTGCAGGTTGGTTACCCATTGTCTCCGATCCGATGAAGTTTATGGTGTTCATGTGTGATTTGGAAATCATCTCAGGTTTTTGCAGTTTGATGCAGTTCTGTGGCATCTTCAAGCCAGGACCTTCAGTTTGCACCGGGGTGGTTTGTAGCAGAAAGTCAGGTTCTTTGAGTCTGAGGTCATGGTTCTGGACTGGTGAAAGTTGGCTTGGCTCAGCCTCAGAGGTAGGAAGAAAAGCTCAGAGTAGACGGAGAACCTGAATAACCTCTCTTGCCTGAGAACGTGCTTCAGTTCAGTCCAACTACTTCTTCCAGTGCTTCTGGGAGGACTCAGTACTCCCAGACCAGCTGAGAGACAGTCTTTTCAGCCCCGAGGTCTTCTCTCAGTTGGACATGAACAAAAACCATGGCTAGGGTGGGGGGGTATCCTTACCAGAAACCTGAACCACCTCAACTGGTTCCTATCAGTGTGGAGGAGCCGCAGTTCTCTAGGATCACTGAACTTCTCAGCCTGTCTCTGAGGAGAGTCCAGACTCCCTGTGGAGAAAACTCACTTCCTGTATCTATGTCCTCGTTCTTTCAGTCACTTTTATGAACATAGGTAATGGTAGGGCCGTAGACTAAACAGAGACCTTCGCCTTGCTACTCAGCTCCTCCTACGCCAGCAGAGAGTTCACGAAACAGAGGCTGCACCGCTCCGTCTGTCAACGCCACGCTTCATTTCTCTCCTCACTCATGAGCAAACCCCACAAAACACCAAGATACGTAGAGGTCGAGATGGGGTAGAACGTAAGGCGGTCGACCTGGGACCAGAAAGTCACGGCTCGACTCCCAAACATTCCCACGTCGTGGTGTCTCTGAGCAAGACCCCTAATCCTTAATTGCTCCCCAGACGCTTACATAGCTGCCCACTGCTCCACCTGGGTGTATCTCACATGCGAAGGGTTGAATGCAGAGAACTAATTTCACCATTGTATGGGAGTGATGTCACTCCTCCCTCAATCCACCCTTTTCTGACTGAGGACCGCGGCCTCAGGTTTGGTTCACGTTCGGCAGCAAACCGTTCCAAAGTGAGACGGAGAGCACGGCGCGATGACGCCAACAGGACAACATCATCTGCAAATAGCAGCGACGAAACGCTGAGATAACAGAACCAGACTCCCACCACCCACATCTGATTCTATAACTTGTAATCCTAATTAAGTATTTTCAGCTTGTTAACCAAGTAATCATTTGTTTTAGTGAAATGGAAAAAAAAATTGAAAAAGAAAAACTCTTTCTTCCAGAGTTCCTAAGACAAGATGGAGAAGCCAGAGTGGTCAGCTGTAATGAGTGTTGTCAGGCTGGAATGTAAAAGCAATGTGGGCAGAAATCCAGCAGCAGCGGCCCGACGGCTGGATCGTGTTATGAGCTTGAAGCCTTACAGGCCAAAATCAGAGAGAGCTCAAGTGAAGGGAGAGGTCCCTTCCACGCGCATGATGAACGTTTTGGCAACGCAACCGTGCCGCGTCCCCGGAGCGTCTCCAGAACGAGTCGATCCTGAAATTAAATCACGTAGAAGCACATAAAAAGCCTCCACATGCCAAGGAACACAAACTTTAATAGTCGTCTCGTAAATGTTTACACCTTCGGCCAAAAAAAGAGATAAAAATATACAGCTGCAGGTTTCTGCCCTGTTGGCAAATTCCACTAAGTGTTGTTTGCTAACTTTTCTCCTTTGATAGACCTTCAGTCGGTTAAATAAAGACGGTTTTAGCTGCGCAATGCACATGAACGCCACACCTGATTGACAGCTAACAGCGTCTGACCCTGATTTAGGAGGGTTGACATGATGGACCACGCCCATTTAATGCCTGAGTGAGCTGAAACACAGAACATCTGGGATTATCTTCCAGCTTTACTGTAACACAACCCTTCGTGAAGACATGGACCGAATGAGCACTTTCATCTGACACTGTCTAAAAAAAATCTATTTGTGCTGTTTTATATATTTTTTTAATCTGTGCTCCACCCTGTAGGGTGTGTCAGCACTTGGGCCAGTAACTTACATCATCTGTGATGTCATTATTTGGGCTCCGATTGCGGCAGCATCGAGCACCCAGCCCCAGTGAAACCAGCAGACTGTCAGACAAACAAAAAGAACTCCATTTCCTGGGAAATTTACCTGAACAAGGCAGCCAAAAACCAGACAAACTGGTTCCTTTCTGTGCACATAAACATGTTACGGTTCAGTTTGCCGGATGGATACCGGGATGCAAAATGCAGCTGCATCATTTATGAACTGACTGGTTCTCTGCTCGTCTATTTTTACCCTCCTGGTTGGAGGTTTTTGCAGGGCTCTCAGAAACGCCGGATCAAATCTCCACTTTCATCTAATATTCATCCAGCTCCTTTCACTCCACGTTTTAAAACCATGCGTTTCAAACTTTACTTCAGATTGTTTAAAATAGTTTTAAGAATCAAAATGTACAGGGGCTGGTCATAAAATTAGAATATCATGAAAAAGTTGATTTATATCAGTAA
>JAVCKU010134867.1:0-12062 GCA_032273985.1 Hypsolebias coamazonicus
TTTTTGAATGTCCAGAGGACCAGACTTAGCTTTTTTAGATTTTTCTACCTGGATTATTGAGCATGCATCAGGGTACTATTCATTTTAAACTTGTTTTATTCCTTGTAACAGTATGTCTTTACAATATACCAGTTCTTATCTGCAGTCAGTCCTAAAACAACATTTAGGCTCATGTTTCAATCTAGAAAAGACTAAAAGTCTCCTTGAAACACTCGAGGAGCATCCCGACCTCTCCACGTCTTGTTACACCTCACACCTTCTGTTCTGTGTGTTTTAAGGAGCGCGTTGCGGTGAACAGCTGTGGGTGTGTCGTGGTGTCATGGAGCAGAGTCCCACCTACCCTCTGAACTGATCTCCCGGGACCGAACCAGGTCGCTCTTGTTTCCCACCAGAATGATTGGCGTGTGCGGCTGGGACTCCCTGAGGAGGAGGCGGAGCTGGGCGGCGCGGTGGAAACTTCTCCTGTCAGTCACTGAGAAGACCAAGATACACACGTCACACTGCAGAGTGGACAGGTCCTGGGGACACACACACACACACACGACTTAGAACAGCTGACAGGAGCAGGTCAGCTCACAGCAGAGCAGGGTGGTCAGGTAAACATGACAGCAGATATAAAAGTCATCAGCAGATTAAAACTGATGCTTTTTGTCCAGGATGGCACGGTGGAGCAGTTGGTAGAGCTGTTGCCTCTCAGTGAGAAAGTCGACAGTTCAAATCCTGGCCCGGGAACTTTCTGGGTGGAGTTTGCATGTTCTGTCCGTGCATGCATGGGTTTCCTCCCACAGACCAAAAAAAAAAAACCTCACGACCTAAAATGGAAGAAAGCAGTAAAGACGATGGACTGCCAGTCAGGCGTCCACCTGACTGAACAGAGGAGGTTTTGCTCAGCCCGACTGTGCTCGTGTCACTTGGATGCTCGTGTCGCTCTCAGCTGTGAGCGCTAGCAGCCCGGCGGGCCTTCCTGTCACAGAGGCTCAGCAGCTTGGAGCTTTGGTCCTCCTCAGCTCTCTGCCTGCTTCAGCTGCTGCACTCAAAGAGCTGAAAACTGGGTCAGGACAAGATGTCTACGTCTGCACCGTCTTCTTACTTGGTCTGAACGTTTCTGAGTTTTTCTGATCCGGTTTTCTTCGTACGCTTTTCAGCTCGTAACTGGTTACTCAGTTTTTGTTCCATTAGAAAATTTCATGAATCAAAACGTTCGGCTCGTCCAGGACATTCCTGCTCTGACTTCTGGTATTTGTGCAATTTTTATATTTTGAAATATTTAGCTTTGTCGGCCATGTTTGTCTCATTGGAAATGAATGGAGCTCTTCACATCCGTCAAACTTTTTGAGCTGTTGAAAACTTTTACGGCTCATTTCAGCTTTTCTTCTGCTTCAGCTTTATTTAGCGTCTTTCTGTCAATTGCAGCTTCTTTTGAGTAATTCCAGTTTTTATTTGCTTTCGCAGTTACATTTTTTTCCCTCGTCTTTTCAGCTTTTTGGCTGCTTCTTCTTGACAAAATAAAAATTGTATGTGCTCTTTCAGCTAAGTTTAGCTTTGTGGTGCTTTTTCAGCTACTTTCATCTGATTTTCTGCTAAATCAGGCTTTTTACATTCTTTTCAGCTTTGTTTTTAGCTGATTTCACCAAGTTTCTGCAACTTTAAGCTTCCCTCTGCTAATTTGAGCCTTTTTAAATAAACTTTTTTAAAAATACTTTCAGGAGTTTTGTTCTTTCAGCTTTCTTTTCATCCATTTGTGTATTTCAGGTCAGCTTCATCTTCAGCAGCTTTCAGCAAATTATTTCAGCAATAAAACTGAATCTGTGCAGGAAATTAAATTTCTCTAGTTTCAGCTGATTTTTTTTTTGTTGCTTTTCATCTACGTTTTGCTCATTTTCAGCTTTTTTTTTCCTGCTCCTTCAGTTTCTTTTTTCTAATCTGTTCAGTCTAGCTCTTTCTATTGTAACTTATTCTGATCATTTCTGCTCGAGTCAGCTTTATCTACACATTTCAGCTGTTTTTCTGCTGTTTTCAGCAAATGTCAGCTGTTCAAATTCAGCGTACATGAGCAGTTTAATGAGCAGCTTTCAGCAGAAAACATCCATGCTGCATGTTCACAGGAAATGACATCCCTCTAGTTTTCTGCACGTTTACGAGCCTACAGTTGTTTGTGTGTATGAGCAGCTTGAATGAAAAAGGGAGGAGCGGACAGAAGGAGTCTGCAGGGATTCAGCTGAGGACTTGGTGACCCACTTGTTGTGTTCTGGCCCTAAGTGCTTTGATCTATGGGAGTTGAAAACCAAATACGCAGCAGATAAAAAGATTAGGAGTTTAGTAAATTGAATTCCCTGTTTGTAAGTAAATGCTAAGCTATTGTGGCTTAAAATGTCCTGCGGGTCACGTTGGTCCAGGCCTCATTAAAAATGTAATGCACAAAACTACCGTCTGAAGCAGAGACAAGCGTCTCTGTCTGGTTTTAAAAGTAACTCTGGTCCTTTTCCTCCTCGTTTGTGACACGACTTCTTTTCAAACATCAGGTCTTGCTCTGCAGAGTTCTTCTGAAGGTCTGTAGCTGCGACTCTTCCTCTTTGTTGTCCAGCACAAAGTGAGTCACCTCGTGCAACCTTTCAGAAATACTTGAAACCTGTCCTGCGGTGCACAGACCCTGCACACCAGGTGCACCAACAGTCACATGTGTTGCAGGTTGAAGCTGGCAGCCACAGGAAGGTCGTGTTCATACTGATATATGCAGCACGTTATTTAAAACTTTCTCTAAAACAATGTTTCCACACATGTCCTAACTGCAAAGTAGCTCCTGCTCCGTCTTAACATGACTGGAGCTGGAGCTGCATCTGTGAGGTGTGGTTATTATGGTAAAGATGTTATAAAGTCAACAGTTGTTTTGATGTGAAACATCCGAAGGGCAATTTTAGACCTTTCAAAGGGGAGTGCTGTGAAACAACTACAAACAAATATCTTACCTGTTGTACACAGCTCTTACTTTAGACAATTGTAATTTATGTCTGATCAGATTAGGAATCTAACCTAATCCAGTGTTTCCCCTAGGGCGCCCCCACCCTGTCAACAGAACCGAGCGCCCTGCCTACGAACTGTACCAACAAACAAGTTGTACCCTGATGTCCCCCCTGCTACTGAGGGATTTAAGTTGAGAATGTTTGTATTTCTGGAGATGAGTGTTTTTCTGGACTGAAGCTGTTACACTGTGCAGAAGAACAGAGGCTGTTTTTTTTGTTGTTGTTGTTGTTTTTGTTGTTAATCTGAGGCAGCACAGAGTGACAGATCCTGGAGAGGGGAGGGAGGTATTTTATCTACCACCAGGTGTAGTGGAGGAGCCAGGGGGTGGCCAATGGTGGCCTTGGCCCACATAGATTAATCTTAGGCCACCCCATCATTTGAGAAAACTACATTCAAGCAATATAAAAACTATAGTTTCCACAAATGATAAGGGTGATAGATTTATATATGTTTAGGGGGAGTGGTGGTGCAGAGGTTAGAGAAGGTGGGCCTGTGATCGGAAGGTCACCGGTTCAACTCCCCGGACCGACAAAATCAAAATGTGGGTGGGAAAGGTGAAACACCCACACCTGCCTCCACCATTATTTGTCCTACTCTGGGCCCTTGAGCAAGGCTCAAACCGCATCTGCTCCCCCGGACGCTCTCGACAGCAGCTCTCTGCTCCACACTAGAGGATGACACGGGAGTGTATTTGCACTCCTGTCCTGTCCTACTCCTGGTAACATGACTCCCACTCCTGTAACGCTCCTTTTTTTTTTCTTTCCTATTTAGTCTTTAGGAAATACATTGAATTTGATTTAATATTCTACCTATTCCTTTTATATTACTTTGTGTTTAACACATTACAGACTGGAGAATTGCAAGTCTGTTATTCCAGAGTAAAGGCTTATTGAAAGAAAACTACAAAATACTGGCGCCTGTCCAAAGTTTATTTTATTTTATTTTATTGTCCTATTGGTTGGTTCCCACTCCTGTCTGGTCCTGTTAACTTTTCGTCCTGTCCCATCCCAATCCTGTGAGTTATAATAAAGCTGACTCCTGTCCTGCCGGAATCCTGCAGGAATCCCGTGACCTGCAGGACTCCTGAAAAAATGTCATCCTCTACTCCACACAGAGGGCGGTGGTAGCTCGGTGGTCTGTGGTTGTGTCAGAAAGGGCATCTGGCATAAAAATAATCACCAAGTCTTTGTGTGAGTTAGTTTGCTGTGGCGACCCCTGAAGAAGGGAGCAGCCGAAAGAAGAAGAAGAAAACATGGTGACACAAACCAAAATGGAGGTCAGCACTTCACTCATATTACAGGTTATCAAGCTCACAAGATATACACGTGGAAAGATGGAGGCTACTTGATTTTTTTTCTCTGTTTTCAGAAGCAAAATGGATGATGACGTAAACGTTTACATCATCACATTTACATTTATTTTTAACTAAAATAAAGTCATGGGAGTTTGTAAACTTCCATGACTTTATGTGAAGACTGGAGTCGTTTAAAAACTGAACTTTGGTCCTGGCTATGTTGGATTAGCTCAACAGATCATCCAAAGAGCCATCCACAACAGGTAACATGGTAACTACTTTAACACACAATCCTCCTCCACTAATCTCAACCACAGCTTTAACTCATGAGGAAAAGCTCAGCAGTGATAGAAAGATCAACAGAAGTGTGAGTGCAGGAATGCTCCCGTCCATTTATAAAGCTAAATCTTTAGATGAGCTCATCATCCGTCACGTTTGTAACACATCTGACACCGTCGTTTATACCAGTTGTGTTCCAGTTGAAGGATCAAAATAATGTGAGCACAGATCCTTGTCTATTGAAAACTGTATTTTTATTTTTCATCAACAATTTTCAGATTTTGAAGCATTTCCTTCGAGACACAAAACACCTTTTGGTTTGACATTCCTGCAAACGGATAAAATGTCAGGGCTGGTGCAAGTCTAAATTTGTAACTTTTATTATATTTTTCTCATACATACAAAAATCCCTCCCCTGTAAACTAAATTAAACTGCATTTCAGCAGGAAATAAGATTTGAAACTATAAACTCATGTGAGTGAATCAATACAAAGCAGATAACCCATTCCGACTGCTGCAGCTTTGGATGCCATGCTTGGTGTGTGTGTATTTGTGCGTGCGCGTGTGTGTGACAGAGTGTGTTTTGCCATATTTATGAACCATAAAAAGCACGACCCAGTTTAGCAGTGAGGTCTAATTTGTAGATCTTGGTGGAAAACATAAAATCAACCCCAGAACAGAACTCTGTTTAAATTAATCTCCACGGGCCTTGAGGTGATGTTAACCTCTGCCCTCCTAAAGGCTCCCACAGACTCGGGTGTACGTCAGTCGACGCGTATCGGATTAGACTCGATGTGGACGCCCGCAGGGCATGTACGCGCAAAGCTCAATTTTTATGACCGCATATGCATACTCGGTGTCGCACAATAAACTGCCCGGCGACAAACTGTTTTGTTTGCGACATTAATGTATTAAATTCCCCTTCTTCATCCCTGGTCTGGTTTAATGGCCTTTTCTTTTGTTTTTTCCTAAAAGGCAAGTGATCTCTTCCTCCTCCATTGACTCCATGACTGAAATAGTAAGAAATGAAGGAATTTGTCACAAGTGAATTAAACTCAGGTCCAGCGTGGCTGTGGGAGGGTCTGGAGATTTCCTGGTGGGCTGGTCTGATGTGTGGACTGCAGTGCCAGTGCTCCCTGTTTTTTTTTTTTTTTTTTTACTTTGTATTAACAACATATAAACACAGAACACCGCTGCGGCTGAGGCTGCTAGCTCTTTATTTTTTTGCAACTTCTCAATAAAGCCAGTGGTCGTGTCAGCAAATGATCAATCGGCGACATCAATTTGTCCCGAAAGTAAACACGACTTATGGAGGACCAAAACTGTCATAATAATAAATAAAAGAATAAATATATAAATGAAATAATACACATAAGAATAAATATATAAATGAAATAATACACAAAAGAAATAAATATATAAATAAAAGAATAAATATATAAATGAAATAATACACAGAAGAATAAATATATAAATGAAATAATATATAAATGAAATAATACACAGAAGAATAAATATATAAATGAAATAATACACAAAAGAATAAATATATGATTCGTACCCATCTGCTCACACAGACTCATGTTTGGGCTGCTGTTAATATTATTATTATTATTAATATTATTATTATTATTATTATTATTATACCTTTTTTTTTTTCCAGGAAGAAATCCATTGAGATCATCAGTCTCTTTTACAAGGATGTCCTGGACAATACGGACATGTCGTAATGTTTTGCATTATTAGTGTTTAACGTATATCTTAGATATTTTAGCGTATTGTTTGGCATTGGTTAGCGTATATCTTAGTGTATACTTTACATCCTTATATGCTGTTTCTTTTTACACTATTTTTTTGCCAGTGTTTGGTGTAACTGGGACCCTGAGTACCTTCCACCTCATGCACCACATCACAATCAGAATAAGCTTTGTTATCATTGTACCGGGATACAGTGAAATGATGTTTGTACAGTCGTCCGATATGGGTGGAGTGCACTTCACTGCTGCTACAATAGCACGGCCCCTTATTCTTTATCAGAATACTTTTTTTTTTTTTTTTTTAGATGGAAACAGGTAAAAGGCCATGAGGAAGGATAGAGGTATTACAAAATAGATCTTTTCACATCTTGTCCTATCAGGACATGATTGAGACATAAAAAAACCTCTACCAGCAGCACATTTATAAACACATTACATGCATTTGACGTCAAGACGTTGAGATTTGTCCATGAGCACTTTCAGATAGGCCACAGTCCTGATGTTGTTCATCCAGCAGTTCTGATAAGCCTGCACAGAAGTTCTGGGGGTGGTGGTGGTCGTGGGGGGGTGCAATAGACAAAGCTTTTTCTCTAGTTACCCATGTTGTCCCAGGAGAAATTTGATGGTCGACTCGTATCCGAGGCCCAACAGCGGAGTCAGATTCAGATAAGCCACAATTGTTAATTTTCTTCAGGCAGACTGTTTTTTTTTCTTGTCGGTCTTGAGCCCTGCTGGAACTTTCCCGATCCAAAATGGCCAGATTTATGGGAATCCTCTCCACCGATACATGTTATGAGCCTTCCTCAAAGTCGATCCCAACATGCTGGTGAGTCCTTGAAGCTGCAGGCGGCCTGTGGTTCTCATAAATCGCCTCCATATTATGATTTGCTCGTAAATCAGCTGATTTTGAGTACTCGTAGCACGAACCAAACCTTCACACGGACTTGGAAGCTTAGCCATGGCCGAAACTGCTGCCGAAGTCTTCTTCGGAAACAGAGTCCCGCCAATGCCAAAGAGCAGAACCCCTGCTATCATAAATCCAAATCCATAAACGTCTTCAACGTCCTCCAGAGACAGAACTGAGAGACACATCAGCTGATCTTTGACGTACCCTGCAGCGTGAGTCTCAGCTGGACAAGAGGGTTCTCCAGGACTCTGTTGTTTTGTTGAAAATATTTTGTCGATTAAAGTCCAGCTCACTGGATCCATAACAGTATTTTTCGTTTGGGAGATGTGTACCAGGAGCTCCAAGACGACAGAGAGCAAAAGCAGGAGGAAAAGGAGAACGGGGGGAGAGAGAGGAGAAGCGTCCCTCTTGAGCGAGAGCCAGAATAGAATGTGACGTGAATGACAATAAAATTGACTTGAACTTGAATTAAATCCTCCATAACTAATTTTCTGTCATTGTTAGATGAGGTTTCCTGAAACTCTACAAAAACCTAAAAGAAGATGCAACTAAATTCTCCATTTTGTGAGTTGGCGTTCACATAACAACTGTTTTTCTGATTTTTGCAGAGTGACGCAGAAAACAGACCCCAAAACCATCATCATCAGTTTAGCATGGCGCTATCTGAAGTTGGGTTGAGGAGGGCACAGGTCCAGGATGGAAACCTAGACCATCTCCTGCTCCTTCTGAACCAGAGGTCCAGTTCTGCCTCAGGGTCTCCTCCCAGTGGAACGTGCACGGAAAACCTCTGGTGACCAGGAGGCTTTGTAACCACCTCAGGCGACGCCTTTTGACGTGAACTTTGTTTTTGTTTCTGGTCATTTTTGTGCCTATTTCTAACTCAGACTACCGTATTTTTCAATCTATAAGGCGCACCGGGTTATAAGGCGCATTGAGCGAAACAAAACAGTCCGATAAGTCAAACTTTATTCAACTCATTCACAATAACCACATAAAATCAGTTTGAGGTCAGTAAGCACAACCATAAGACACACCTGATTATAAGGCTCACTGTCGATTTTTGAGAAAATTAAAATGCGTCTTATAGTCCGAAAAACACGCTATGTTAATTTTTTTTGTCCACTTTCAGGTGAGCAGTCTTTCTTGATTGTTCATTTGACACATTGGCACATTTGGTGGTTGGTGCTCCACTTTGGGTCACAGCTTGTCCTCCGTGGCTGAGAGGGAAAGTATTCAATTTAAAAACTGGGCTCAAAGCCACAAATCAGACTGTTTTAAAGCCAAAGGTGAAAAGACCTTATAGGTATTAATATTTCTTGCCACCATTCATGCCAGAGTTTTAAACTAAGATCACTTCATGTTGTGAAATGAGTTGCAGCCGTTTAGGTCAAACCTCGATACTGATCTCATGCAAGACGTCACGTGTGTCGGGAGGATTCTCAGCTTCTACCACATCAAATCTGAGCTTAATGTTAATAAAACTGACAAAGTCAAAGCCGTACAAGGATGACTTGCACTGGGATATAATAATAATTCAGCAGTTTAGAACCATGTGCACATTTAAGAAACTCAGGGTGAGAAGAAGAAACCTGTAAAGACAGCAGTGGACCAGCAGAGGGCGCAAATGTATCCAAAATCACACAAACAGGTGCAACTTCGTCCAGGTGTGTCTGGTTGAGGCCCTCCACGTGAACACAACCTGTTTATTGTGTGATGCTATTGGATCTAATTAAATGAGGGGGGGGGGGGGGGTTGTAAATTCATGGGCCTATTATCTCCACATAAACACCACCAATGTTTTGGGCACAAAACTTATTTATGATCCTGATAAAATGAAATTTTCACCAGATGCTTTTGTCCCTAAACCTCCTGCAGCTCATTACCAGATGAAGGCTCAGAAGGTAGAGGCAGTTACTTATTGATATAAATGTTTTTTATTTATTTGGTCTCTAATGCAGCTCAGGTCTCGTCTGTGAAGGCTTCCTGATGCGCTCTCTGGTTCGAGATGTTCAGGAGAAGATGGAATTACATGCTGTTTGTTTCCCGATCTGTCCTTGGAGCCTCTCCAGCGTATGTGTGTGTCCGTGCGTGACTGTGCACGTCAACATTTCGTACAGCCTGTCTCTGCTTGCTGCTGCATTGATGAGCGGGCTCGCTGCTCCGAGGCTCTGGAGTGTGATCTTTCTTCAGCAGCGTCGTCCTTTTGCTTCTGCCAGGACTGTGATGTAGTGGCAGGCCTTTAACAAAACGCATGAACTCAGAAGAGCTCGTAGAGGTGGAACCGTGAGGGTCTGCATCTGCGTTCACGTTACCTGTAAATACAACAGCAAGCATTTCCTGCCAAAATGCAGTGTGAATGCTTATCGCAGATGATCGTGCCGAAAAACAGCTGAAATTAGCTAAAAACCTGCTGAAATATAGCTAAAATGGAAGAACAAGCCTAAGTTAGCAGAAGAAAGCTGATAGAACAGATATTTGCTGAATTGCTGTGTTTAAAGAAGCAGGAATTAGCACAAATTAGGAAATTAACTAAAAAAGCGGAAATTAGTAAAAGTAGCAAAAAAAAAAAAAGGCAGCTGAAAAGGCAAGAAGAAGCTAAACTACTAAAGGGAGGTGGAAGGAGCTGAAATGAGCTAAAATTGTAGCTGACAAAACTGAATAGCACAAAACAGGTAAATAGTAGCTGAAATAGCAGATAAAGCTGAAAGGAGCATAACAAGCTGAAATTAGCAGAAAAAGTTTATTAGGCTGAAAGTAGCAGAAATTACCTGGGAAAAAAAAAACTTAAATTTATCTGAAAACAGCTGAAATTAGCTAAAATAAAGTTGAACACTAACAAGAAAGGTAGAACAAGATTGAATTAAATTAGCAGAAGAGAGTGGAGAGAGCACAATTTTGCTCAATTAGGTTGAAAAAAGCAGAAATTAGCACAAAAGGGTAGAAATTATCTGAAAAAAAGCTGAAATTAGAGAAGAAAAACCTGAACATTAGCTAAAAAGGCAGAAAGAAGCTGTAGATACAAGAAGGAAGTGGAGAGAGCACACTTTTGCTGAATAAGGCTGAAAAAAGTTGAAATGAGTGCAAAAATACAGAATTAGTAGAAAAAAAGCTAAAATTAGCATAAAACAACTAAATAGTAGCTGAATTAGCAGAAAATGCTGAAATTTGCATAAATAAGCTGAAAGGAGCATAACAAGCTGAAATTAGCAGAAAGAAGTTAGGAAGAAGCACAAAAAACGTTAGCAGAAAGAAAGGAGCACAAAACAGCTAAAAATAGTTGAAAGTAGCTGAAAAAAGTTTACACTTGCACAACAAAGCTGAAAGAAGCTGAAGCAGAAAAAAAATGTGAAAGCAGCAGTAAAAGATTTTAAACAGATCTAAAGATCTGAAGGATGTAAAATGAGCTCAATTCATTTTATATGAGAACAAAGTGCAGAAAAAGGCTAAATGTTTCAAAAAGCTGAAGTTGCACCAAGACCAAAAGTCATAGCAGGGTTTTCCTGAAAGAGCTGAACGTTTTGATTTATGATTTTTTGAAATAGCACAAAAAAAGTGGAACAAGAAAGAGGCTGAAAAACATACAGATGAAAAATGGATCACAATAGTGTGAATGCTTCATAAACAGTCACACAATAAAGGAGATCAGATATTGAGACGTTCAGTGAGTCTGAGCCACATCGTATATTCTGAGCTCTTATCACAACATTTATGATGAAAGCATTGTTACTACTACCTACTGGAGTCAACTCTGTCTGTTAGCAAAATATCAAATGAACAGCCGAATGGATTTTAATGAAATGTTCAGAAAACTCATCTAAACTTTTTGGAGTCAGTTCAATTAAAGATGGCCACCACAGCTATCTGACATAAAAAATATCCTTCAGTCGGTTTTGCAATAACTGGACTAACATTGAGTGTGTTATCTGAGAGGCGTTCTCAACACGTACTTTATTTCTTCTCATCGCTCAAACTTTAACGTTAAGCCTTTCCTTCAAGAAAGGCCTTCAGTTTTGTGACACCGTTGCCTAAAAATAATGTTAACCATTAACAAATCAGTCCAAAAGTCCACCACTCGGAGAAGTGATCAAGATCAGCTGTTCAATATGTTTTATTTTACTGAAGAACAATTATCTTGTTTAGATTTGGAGCGGTCTGTATCAGTGTGTCAGCGCAGAGTTCTGCGATTTTACGGCTGCTCTGACATGTTTGTGCGATGGATCTGAAACCATCTCTGCCTCATAATCAGTGCAGACAAACGGGGGTGTTGTGTGTGTGGGGGGGGTCGTTTGCAACGTTTGATACGTCTTCACTGATTGTCACTTTAACTCAGAGCAGTTTGTCAGCGCTTCAGAGAGACGATGACAAACTGACAGGGCAGAATGTGTGTATTAAATTTAAAATGGAGTTCGCGGAGGATGTCTGATTATTTTGTACGTGCCGACGTGTTTTTTATTTTTATTTTTTGCTTCGTGTCTCCGTTCAGAAAACGCAGGCTGACATTTTGTTTTGACAATCAGCTGTGCTGTAAAAATCTTCCAACATGCTGACTTTTACTTAAAGTGATTTGTATGGAGAGCGGTGGCTTAGAGGTTAGAGAAGGTGGGCCTATGATCGGTCACCGGTTCAACTCCCCAGACTGACAACATCAAAATGTGGGTGGGAAAGGTGAAACACCCACATTTGCCCCACTCTGGGCTAGAGTTGCATTCGGGCACAAAAAATTCGACCTGGCCTGCAGCCGTTATTTCCAAACCCAACCCGACGAATTAACAGTAATTACAGGTACGAACCCGAAAGCCCCCCT